>JAECUM010059566.1:0-28458 GCA_016617855.1 Megalonaias nervosa
TATATATATATATATATATATATATAACCTGCTTTTCAACTGAAAAATATATGTATGGGAAGGTGCATTTGCGACCAGTAAGTAATAATCGATACTGCTTGTAGTGGTTTAAAGTTTGGTTGTGAATTCTTTCTTACTTATTTGTTTTCTAAAAATATATGAGCAGATTCTGGTGTTATCCAAAAATCCAAAGAAATTCAAAATCACACCCACACCATCAACCACTCCCACGCCCATACCCCTCATCCCGACGCAAATATCATTCCAAATCTGGCAGCAGTATTACTGTTCATACATATAGAGAGAAGGGTATACACTGTGCAATAAATAATCATTAATAATATATCCATAACTTTTTTTGGTAAAGACTACTAATATATCTACTGCCTAATATGATATTGATGTGAAAACGACAACTTTGATTGAATCGAGATTGAGAGGACTCGATATTATCATTGCTTGTTTGCATTAGACCAAATGTAAATGTTTTTAATGGACTGTTATTGCCTTATAATATGATGACAGAGGTAACATCTAGGCAGATGCAAGCTAACTGGCAACCACAGTATCTATATTTCTATTTATCTATTTACCTATCTTGTGATCTGATTCAAGGGGTTCACAGTATCCGGAATGCAGTAAAAACATAAACACAGATAAAGCAACAACAGTGTTAGAGTATGAAATTGCACTTTTTAAGTTGCATCGTCATGTACTGATGTATCAGCAGAGAAAGTTCGATAATGATTAATTAATTAATTTGATAAGGAGACAGAAGTATAATGGTGATTGTCTTAGTTCATTTTACACTCAAGATTTGATTTACTATAATGAAACTGTGAACAACATGCTACGTCTAGGAATGCAAGTGTTATAAATACGATAGTCACATTGATAGACTCTGGCTATGAAATCCGATGCTATTTAAAAGGAAAATATAAAATTGATTCAAAGCTCGCTGCATAGCACCTCCATGTCAAAACAACTACTTTAGTCATTAGTACTGAGTATGAAGCCTGTGTTCAATATTACTGAATAACATTCCTTTTTCATCAGTTGAGTCATCGGCATTATTGTTTTTGCATAAGAACACAGAAGTTTAGGTGAGAGAATGTTATAAAATCTATGTTCCTGTAAGTACATTTTTCTTGTCTAAGTCAATTTGTATAGCAGTTGTATACTTTCTCAGCAAAACTGCTATTCAGGCGTTTCTTTCGATGCGTTTGTCCAATTCTGAGACATACCTATATACTAGAGAAAGATTTTATTTTGACATGTTCTTTTAGGATTTTACAAAGTGTTCTATTAAATATCATGCCAAAACGTGGTGGTCTTTAATTTAATAATCTTATGTTTGTTTAATTTCTCATGTAGTGATTGTTGTGCAGAACCAATCTGAAGATCTTTGCTTAAGATACAGCAATCGTTCATTAGTTGTTCAAATATTTCAAAACAAAACCCGCTAATTCTCTTCTGAAAATCATTAAAACTTACTAGACCAGACATATTGGGAAGACAATTATCAATACCCAAGAAAAAATTATGTACATCACAAATATAGGCACAAACAACATTATATTAAAATTCATCGATGTTTACAGAGGTGATATAAATAATATTCATGAATTTAAGACAAAAGCAGCAATGTAGGTATCAGAAGGTAATGTCTAGAGCAGTTACTCTGTATTGGACAAGTCTGGATGGAATGAAAGCGTGGACAAAACTAGTTTGGGTACAAAATAACATACAATAAAATACAACTGTTTTATTTACTATTTCAAAAATAAAACCTTATAACCCGCAGTGCTATCGGAAACATGCTGATTGAGAAACATTTCATTTAATAATAATAATAATAATAATATTGAAATAAGCATTTTCATCTCTAAAAGCAAGATGGTTAACGTTGTACAGTCTGATGAAGAATGACTTACTTATTTTATGTGAGTACATATACAGATTTATTTGCCTTGGGATAATTTACAGCACATTTTGAAGATCTGGTAGAGGGATATAACTTTTTGGAGGACAAGGTTAGATTTGAAAGAATATGTCGTGAATCATTGTCTAGAGCAGTTACTCTATTGGACAGGCAAAGTTTTAAGATTAATCTGAGAATATTTATTCGTTTGAAATAAATGAGGAAACGCCTAGCGTTGTTAAACTTACAGCTTGTGAAAGCCTTTTTCGAACACAGGCCTATTTCTGTGTTTATCCTTATGGACGGCACCTTCCACACACTTTGGTCAAAATCTATCACCATAAAACTCTGACTCGCAGCCCTAGCATGATGTATAACTGAAGGTTTCTATAATTTACTACGTGGTACTTTTTTCTACGTAGGTACGGGACTAGCCTTATGCTTTCAGTAAACTTACTACACAGTTCACTCACAAATGCAAGCTTAGAGTCACTCGTCAGTCACCTGCAGCACTAGTGGACTCTGAAGCCAGTAGATAGTCGCTGTGTCTGTTATGAAGATTCTCCGAATACTCGAAGTCAATTTCTAAGATAGCCACTGGGTGTGTCTGCTGCGATGGTCTTGAATTTCCGCGGGTTAATCGACTGAAAACCGCGTGTCGTCAAGTACTGAGTCATGGGTCAGCGAGTCAGGGGTTGTTGACCTTTCGTTAAGGTGTCCAGCTTGTTTGCTTTTGCTCTTATAGCCTGGACACTTTGGGTATTTCACTTCTGCGTGTCGCCGTTTCACAATCGAGATGCAGCCACAGATGCCCTTCTGAAAAAACAGGTGCATTTCAATGTCTGTCAGTAGCTCGAGCATGGTACCTGTGGTTTTTAGGAGATCGTTCCAGCTCATGTTTGGTACACAGTACTAACGGGCAGAGTTCAGGCCATAGTGGTTTAGGGAGGTGTCGCGGAATGTCTTGAACACGTCCGCCAGCAGAAGCTTATTGGTCTTGAGGTTGAGGTCCTGGTAGCTGACATTATTGCGACCGTCAAATATATTTCACACGCTTTAAGCAATCTTTACTCTGTCTTCAGCTATATAGAGGAGTATGCTGTTGTAAACCTCTGTCGGTGGAAGTTTTGTTTCTTCCGCTGTTGGTGGAAGTGTGTTTCTTCAATGTGCTCCCAGCTCTCCGTATATTCATTCAGGTACATCAACTTGACTTTAAGGAAGGCGATGTTAGCACCAGACGACGTGTGCCTTTGTGTAGGCAGAATGCCTCTTTCGGCAGTTTAGCTTCCAGTTTTTTAAGACTGTTGTCCATAAATATTACATTCTCGATAAGCTGTAGCTGCGATAGTGTGAACTTCACGTACTTCTCCATGCTGTTTGGGATGACACTCATGTTCTCCGGCGACACTGTTTCAGTCGCTTCCATGATAAGATTCCTATTATATCTCCATAGGTTATGTAGCATAAACGGCACCTTTGTTTTCATGGAGCAGATCCGCGGCTCAGGGTTACATGTTTTGTGGGCTGCGCCGTGGTAGTTTCTGGTGTTATGGCAAGTGTAGGTGATTTACGCCAAGTTCTGATTCACCTTCCGTCATTTCTTGCATTGATGCTTTAAAAATGATTTTCAAGGGGCAAACAACTGATTAAATTAATATTTGACTATTTCATCAATATTAATGACGCAATAATAAGAGTAGTAGCAGAATTAGGCACCAAATTTGATTACTTTGTATGTATTATCTCCAAGGACCCTTTCCCCCTCCCAACACCCCTATTCTCATCATTGACATATTGTATGCTAAAGTAACAGTAAACATAAACAATACATAAATATAATGCGTTAAAATATATTTGCGGATCATTGCATAAATTACTGCTAATATAGAACAGTAATATAGAATATTACATTCAACAAGTATTAAGGTGACTTAAAATAGAAAATTCGAATTAATTGAAAAGAATGCGTATACCAATCCATGATACAAACGTAAATGAAACAATTAAAAGGCGAAGGCTATATCATTGAGTATTAGCTTGTAACGTGCTTTCTTCTATCAAACAGATAATTCCCTCCGCCTACCCCACAAAAAGAAAATAAGCGCTTTAGCCTCTGTAAATCAATAATCATGGACTTTATTTATTAAAAAATCAACCTAAGTCAGGGACTTTTACATGCGAATGCACAAGTTCATGGCTACAAGAACAAGTGCGAATGCTTATGAGTATGCGACATATTAAATATAGTTCAGTATTCAGCATTACCTGTCAAGACATGTACGACAGATACATTGACTTTTCTTCAAATACAAGATAATCTGTGTTCAAGGTTGTTTGTGAAACAGAGCAAACGTATACCTGGAAATTTAGCGTTGTATCTGCTTGAAAACTGTTTAAAACATCAAGATAACTTATATACGACGGTTTCTTGCGGTACTGATCTATAGACAAACTAACATTCTATAGAATGAGTTAGAGCTGCACGTGCAACACGCTGGACACATGCGGCTATCTGCGTGTTACGTAGCATACAAGTAGATGAATGACAGTGATCTAAAAGTTTCAGAGAAGGAAAAACAGTTCTACCTATGTCATGCATCGTACTTAGCTGTTTTCAACATAAGTTTCATAACTGTTCCGCTCTTAAGAACATTCCACAGGCAGCATCCTGACGTGTTTGTTGACAGTGCTCAACTACATTAGTGATTTCATCATGCATTGATTTTCTGTTGAAATGTGTTTCTTCAATTACTTGTTTTGGAAAAGAGTACTATTAGACTTTTTGCTGAGTCTTTTTGCCAAACGAATACAACCGTCTTTCTTTTTACACATGACGTCATCACGTTATACGCACCAGTCGACCCGTTTATGCTACGAAGGTCCCTCATTAATTGCATTAAATGAAAAACCCATGGAGCTCTATACTGCATTGTGCACTAAACTTAACGACCATGGGAATACATCCATTTTCATTTAAATGTTTACGGAAGAGAAAACAAAACGTTGTTTCAATGCTGGCTAGCGTAGAACATTGAAAAAAAATTACAGTTATCTCCATTTTGCCCTTTGCTTCACAGTAATCTGAAAACGGGACCGTTAATTTGAAAAAATTAATTCAAATTACTCTTAAAACGACAACAATGAAGTTAGTTCAACCAATGCACACTACATTATTCAACTGCCAATCAATAACTTTATCAAAGGTCGGGATATCGACGTCGTTATCCTACAGAAACATAGCTAAACAAATCAGGCAATGAACCAATGTTTGTGGATTTAACACACTGCGTTTGCTCTATAAGTCGTTCCCACGTCACTCCCGCGGAGGTGGAATTGCTGTCATCGCAGAAAACTCCATCATTCACTGTCTTAACTATACCACAACTTCCGATTTTGAACACAAACCTCACCCACAATGGAACAAAGATCAATCCCTTTTCACTGCCTCTACGGCCCTCCTCTTATACTAAAAGAAACAAAAAAGAACAAAGCTAACTGAATTTCTTTTCGGATCAGTTTCCTAACCTCCTGGAGTATGGAAATTCGATAGGTGGCAACCTGATTATTCTTGGAGCTTTCAACATTCACTCTGACTGTCCTGGAAATCCATACACTTCAAAACTTAAAGAATCTATTCACATTTTTAACCTGTCAGTTAGCCAACCCACCCATAAACATGGTCACATTTTAGACTGGATTCTTCACAGACCTGATGATAATATTCTTCTGTCCTCATTGGTGTCCCACGAACTTTCATCAGATCACCTCTGCGTCATATGTCATGCTCATCGTATCAGTCTGTACCCCTCTATCTCTGTTTGCTACTAAGAAAAACCTCCGAATAATGAAAAGAACCCAACTAATGCATAACATCAAAGCAAGCCTAATAACTTCGTTACCTCCTGCAGCAGAACAACTTGTCAAGTTTTTGCATTTTTTTTGCTTGACAAACATACCCCAGCAATCAAGTGCAGAGTATCAATTCAAAGGTGTTCTCCATGGTATAACAGTGTTAAGAACCAGCTTCTCGCTAATATAAGAGAAGGCCGTAAGATCGAGGGGATTTGACTCTCCACCATCCTCACTATTCCTAAACAGATCTATGAAGCTGCTAAAAAGAATGTCACAGACATAGTTTATGCAGCACAATCAGACTACTAACACTACTAAGATCACTGAAAGTTTCAGCTGCAAAGAGCTCTTCGATATTGCAAACAAGCTACTGTCAAGGAATAAATGTACACAACTTCCGGTCGCCCTTCCGAACCTGTTTGCAAATTTCTTCCGTGACAAAGTTCAGTCCATTAGAGAAAAGCTTGACAGCACAATTTCAATAGACTCATCGTCACAATACAGTTGTGATACGTAATTTATACGGCAACTTTAACAGCCCCTCTCTGGATTTGGTACATACAATTGTGATGAACAACACTCCAGAGTCACGTGAGGTAGACCCGATTACGACGTCACTGCTGCTTGAGTGCTTGGATTCAATACTGCCTTCACTAACCGATGTTATCAATAATTATCTCTCATCTATGGAATTCCCATCATTTTTCAAAACTGTCGTTATAAATCCCTCTGTTGAAGAAACCGACGCTTGACCATTACAGAACTACGGTCCTCTTTCTAACCTCTCATTTATGTCAAAAATCGTAGAAAAAGTTGTTCTATCCCAATTTGAATCTCCCCTGAATTCAAATAGTCTTTTTAGCAATGTACCGACTGCATATCGCCCTAAACATGATACTGAAACTGCACTTCTGAGAGTAGGTAACGACCTTCTCTCTATTTTGGATAGTGGAATAATTACAGTCCTCAACATCCTTGATTTGTCTGAGGCATTTGACACAACAGACCATGAGATATTACTTTACGGTCTCCAGCATGTATTTGGTATCCACGACGCAGCCCTACTATTGTGTCCGTAAGTGGAAAACATTCCAGTCCATATTAAAGAGGTATCATGGGCTCAGATTGACTGACTTTTTAGCTGACCAAAAGCATAATTTATGTGAGCATATTTTGATGAAATATGTGATCTTAGTGTATGTCAGCCCTTTGAGTTCTATAGGAAGCGAAATACCAGTATAATAATGATGTGATCTTTGACTATTTGATTTTTTTTTATTCTAGAGGTTCCAGTCTCCTTTTTATAAAACAGAGTTTTATGGCATTTTCTATGTGCCCAACTTTATATCAACATGGTCTTTTTCATTCAGAATACCAACATAAGCTGTGCATATTGATAACCTACCTCAACCTTTCATACTTCTCAAGCTTGAGTAAAAACTTAACTCATACTTTCAATGCTAGTTATTATAAAACTTTGCAGGATGCTTGTAATTGCATTGCACTTATTTTGGATATTAGGAATTAGATGAAAATATTAATCATAAATTTAACCTGACAAAATTGGACAGCATGACACAATTTTGAGTTGAGTATGTACTCAAGCTGAAAAATTCCGTAAAAGTGTGATCTAATCCTCAGTGTTTACTTTTACCCTCATTTGTGTCTCCAAGCCCCCGCCCATTTTTAGTATGACCTCCACTTTTGACACCAATGTTTGGTTTTAGCTCAATCTAACCCTCAGTTCTGACACCAACGGCGTTTAGTTTACTCTTAATCTTGTACCCCTAGGAGAAACACTGGATCTTGTCTCCAATTGATTGACCTTGTGGATACACTAGCGGTGTTATTTATCAAGAAACTAATGAAGCTTGCTTTTCTGAGTTTATATTAACATTGCAGAGACTTTATAACAGATTTTTATGATGCTTGTCACTGTATGTGTTGGCTCGAATTTTGATCTCGGTCGTAACTCTTTCTTATACTTTGAATGGGGTATCAAGGTCAACATCCGGTTAGCAATATCAGGTCCGTTGTAGCTTCTTGATAACTTTAAGGCCAGTTGAGCATATTTGTTCATTTCATGTTTTTATTCATTCATTCATTCGCACTTTCTTCCAGACTCTTGGCTGAAAGAAGTGTCTTGTGATAGAACTTAGCACGATCGTAGATATGTGAAAAGTAGACCCAAGTTAGGAATCTACTTCGTGATTTTGAGGACGTGTTGACAGACATTCCTGGTGCTACAAACCTTGTCGAGCATAATATTAATCTGATATCAAGTCAACCTGTACGATCTACACTCAATACGAGAAAGTATCAGAGAAGAAGTGAAAATCATGCTAGACATGGATATAAATGAACAAACAAACTTGCCTTAGGCATCTCTTGTAGTAAGTGTACAAACAAATCTGTTGGTAGGAGACCGCTCCGGCGGTCTAGTGGTTAGAGCGTCCGCCTCGGATGCGGGAGGTCGCAGGTTCAATCCGCGGCCGAGTCATACCAAAGACTTATAAAAATGGTACTAACAGCTGCCTCGCTTGGCGCTCAGCATTAAGAGGTTAGTGTTAGGACTGGTCGGCTTAGTATTAGGATAATGTGACTGGGTGGGACATCATCCTACATCTCTGCTGCATCATGTCCCAGTGCTAGACATCAATATAAAGTGCCACACTGCAGACATCGTAGCGATATGACTGAAAAATTGTTAAAGCTACGTTAAAAATCCAAAGCACACACACACACAAACACACACACACACACTGTTGGTAGCAATAGATTTTGTACAGATTTTAGGAAACTAAACAAAAATACCATTTTTGACTCTAAGCCAATTTTAAGTGCAGAGAAGGTTTTCGTAAAATTACGCAACATCATGTACGTCACAAAGATTGACATATTCAAAGGGTGTTGGCAGACATCAATTAGACCTTCATGTAGGCACCTCACAGCTTTATCGCCCATGATGTTTTGTATCAGTACAAGAATATGGCATTTCGTTTAATAAACTCGCCGTGTGATACGAGAACTCCTCAGGAGTATGAAAAATGTGAAACATTTTATGGACGACATCCTTATCAGTACCAAAACTTAAACATTAGAAGTTATCACGAATGCGTTAATTATACTTAGGAAAGCAAACCTAACAGCTAGACCGATTAAATGTGAGATTGGGTTCCAAAGATTATAGTAGGTAGGTCACGTAGTAGACGGTGGAAATACCAAACCAAATCCAGAGAAAGTTTAGAATATACAAAACTGTCAAAGACCAGAGGCTAAAAAGCAAGTTAGATCTTTTCTTACGTCTGAGAGGATATTACAGGAACTTTGTCCCAAATTTTAGTGCTACGGCTGTACCACGTACTGATCTCACTAGGAAGGGAAACCTACAAAAAGCAGAGTGGGGATGCTCAAAGCAATTCCTTCAGAGCTCTAATAAAACTTTTGACAAATACCCCTATATTAAAACTAACAGATCTAGATAGAGAACTCATACTTCGCACTGATTCAAACGACTACTGGATAGGTGACATTCTGTTACAAAACTACTTTGAAATGAAATAACCTTTATCCTATGCCAGAGAACTGTTTACCAAGAGCGAAAGAGTATATTCAGTCACTGAAAGGGAATGACTCACCGTACTTTGGGGAATTCTCAAATATAAAACCTGTCTGCATGGTCGAGAATTTGTTCTTGAAACTGACCATTCCCCTTTACTGTATCTCAATCAGGCAAAGAATGATAATGAGGTGGGCTCTAGCCCTACAACCTTTCAGATTTCGTATTGAAGCAATAGGAGGGTCGGATTAATATTGGAGCACAATTGAAAAAGTGGGAATGAATAAATATCAGTTTTGACTTGTAAAAGTCAGTTATAGCCAAGTCCGATGATGTGAATAAGCTGAAGAAAAAAGGAAAATCCATTTTTTAACGCAAGGTAGGAGGCGTGTCAAAAGTTATTAATGAAGTTCATACTTGTTAATAATTTTATTTACTTAAATGTTCATCGAAAAATGTAGCTGGCAGACGAATGGACATTTATATAGCAAGACATTGATATACCTTACTCAATTTATGCAATATAGATAATGTCCTGAAACTAGTTTTACAAGTTTTAAGTTGACCTGGGTGCGCAAAACATGGGATGTTGTGATGCACGAGTTTCATGCCCGAGGGTAGCATGAAGCAGGCATATAAAGAGCTCAGTTGCATAAACAGACTTCTTTCTACAAGAATACAAGTTGTGAAAGCAGTTCAAAAATAATTTATCAATTCTTAGGTCATGTAGAGACGAACAATGAATTACTTGTGAGTATACCTTACATTTAGAGTATTTTTTATTTCTTGCACTTCTTCCATACGGTTGATACTTCACCATAATATACCTCGCTTTTACAATTCACCAATCATATGAGCATCCATATTGAATCAGAACTATAGATATATTTGTATAAAATGCTTCGTTATAACAGCAAGTAGCTCTAATGCTCTAATGAACATTTTACATTACAAAAAAGTTGTAGTATGGGACCGTTTTAAGTAGCACTTGTTAAGGTGACAACAATATTTTGTCAGTTGAAAAGCGTTTGTAAACTTGCATATATATGACATGGATAAAGTGTTGGTATAAAGCAAGTTCATATACAAATGTTGATCTATTAAATTGTGATCCGCCCATGGCATATTCATGCGCATATATAAACATTGTTTCAACAGTCGGCTATTCATTCTGTACTCTCTAAATCAGTGAATTTCCACTGATTAATCATTAGCAGCGTAAGAAGATAACGAGAGAAATATTAATCCCAGTTATGTAAATAAATTGATTAAGGTCTAGTTTATCAAAATCCTTTCTGCTGAACTTTTTCTCGCATGCAAAAGGGGCAAAGTACGGGTAAATGTGGAGTGAGAGAAAAAAAAGTTCGGGACAAGTGAAACCCTTGAAAGTTATATTACAGCAATTAACCTACAATAACCTGGGTTGTCGTAAAGGTATATGCACACTTTTCTTGGGACGTAAAGCCCCAATACCGCCGTTACGTGCAAAAAGCCGTATGTGCCAAATTTGCTAAATTTTACTAAATCTTGAAAAAATATTGGTTCTAAAACGTCGTTGGGTTACATAAAAAAGCCAGATAATATAGACGTTTCATCACATTATGAGCCCTGTAATTTCTATCATGATCCAAGAAACCCGCCCATTTTTCACGTGTATGAATTAATCTGATGTTGATCGAAGACATCGGTGGGGTCACCGTTGTAAACACAAGATAACACCATGCTATGTTGGATTGTCTTCAGCCCCACTTTCGCGCTTCAGTGTATATTCCAGCTCGCCAGCTAATTGCCAATATTCAACAGTGTTATTGTTATCTAATTCACGCGTTTCTTCTCAGATCTGCTTTAAAAAATGCGGAATGCCTTTATTTGCTCCCGATTCAACGTGTCCCACGTGCGAAAGTTGCTGTTATTGGCTTAGTAACTAAGGGAATTTGTCGAATGTACCATATCACTATTTTTCTAGCACTCCGGAAAAACATCGGAATTAAGCGCGACTTCGTTTGGCTTAATTAGTGTGGCACCTCGTAATTCGTTTGGCTTAGTGTGGCACCTCGTAATTCCACACTGAAAATTTGATCGTCGTTTAAACCGAACATCTTCGTCATTTCAATGAACGGTTTGTCAGCTTTCTAACAAATTATTTCCTTCCTTCCGAACTTGAGTAACATTGGAAGAATAGTGAAATTTATGACAACAGTCGATGTTGGGGCTTTAAATAGTGTTCACAATACCAGTGTTACAAAGATGCTATAGCCTGTGAAACTGTACGGTACATTTTTGAGTGGGAGGCACACGTGCTGTATTGTTATGTGACGAAAACAGCCAGCTGATCTACTAACCTTGGTTTTCTCATGTCATGTTGTCAACCGGCTAGGAACTATTTTCAAAGGATGAAACCATTGTCTTCTGCAGAGCCTGACGGTAGTAGTTACAAAATCAAACAATACAATCGACCATTGTAGGAAGATACGGGCGACAATCCGTTAAAAGCATCACAGCGGATTATTGCCCGGTATCATGCTACGATATCTCTTGACCTATGAATGATGGAAAAATGTTGTCAAACCGACCAAATGAAAGGGAGAAGATAGAAATGGAGGATAAAAACAATTTTACGGTCGGTAAAAATGTTAAAGGATAACGAGTTATATCAACTATAAATACATTAAATGTTTGGATTACCACATGTTGGTTGGTAATTTAGCTGTGATTTTAGTGTTGTTTCATTTAAACCATTTATGTTCAAGTTGTTAACATCATATTTATTTAATCAATGTGAATGAATATAGATTCTCCAAAAGAATAAAAGCAACTTGTCAATTTTCAGGGTGGATTGTGAATAGCTGCAAAAGGTTGAGAACTACATTTTGTAGCGGACACGCTGAGCAGGGATGTGAAGCGTTCATGCACTTCGTCAATACAGTTGCCATTAGTCTTTCTTGACATTGTTGGAAATGCAAGTATGTCTATTTGTAGCCTTGTGCGTGTACGTGTGAATATCCTATCAATAGTACCTGTTCTTTCAAATGAAGTTTGCTTTTAAACCAAAGATAGCATGAAGCAGTGCTAAAACACTTGTAAAGAACACATAGGGCACGCACATGTAGTTGCAAGAAATGTTAAAAATCGAGTGTAGAGATGTCACAATTAACATTTTTCAAAACATCTTTTCTTTAAAAACATTTTATCAAGATAGTTTTTCTGGAATATTTACCTTTTTGTGTATTTAAACTCTTTTGATTAATTTATCTTTTGGGGAAAAATTTCTTAAAAGGTGTTCAGAAACTAGTATTCAAGTCTTTCTGCATAAATATAGCTAACTAGGTCTGTATATGCATACGCGCAAACACTTTTCGACCGAAAGTGCCACAAACGTCATTAAACGTCATAAAGGAACTCTTGGTCATGTACAACAAAGAAAAGAGTAAGAAATGTTGTAAATTTCATTTACCAGCTCTAGTGGAAAACTTTGTTTATAATGTACCTTGTCTGTTCGTCGGTATTTTCTTTAATCGGGGTTTCCGTGCAATTGTCCATCCACATAATGGCTTTACTTGTACGATATGTACGAAGGATTATATATCTATAATGTACGTGTATATTTTTAAATTCCTTTCCTCTGTGTGTGTGAATCTCTTTATTCGAAAGTGTTCAAAACAGAATCACCTTATATTTCTATGTTGGCGAGACAAGGAGCAGAAAATTTCACTCGTGCTTGCTTACGCCGTTTGTGACGTTTACTTGGTTCTACTGCAGCATTGAAAGTATCTAATTTCACGGTACGTAACGTAGCCAATAACTGCACGGTAACGTTCAACGGCGATTTGCACCGTTAAATTTGTAGCGTTTGTGGCATTTACATGCATGACACAACATCACTTAAGTATTCATGAATATCACCAAAATGTTTAATGCAGCTTGCGAAATTCAATTCAATTCACTGAGGCGGAAATATACATGACTAACCCGCTCTGCACGTGCATGGTGAAGACAAACGTTGCCAATAAAACAAGAACATTGGACCTTTGCGAGAAGTGGGTCTAAATATCAGTCTCCGAAATGAATGTACTTTCAAATGACACAGTGCAGGAAGTAGTCTCTACAAGACACGAGATAAGTGCAGATACTTGGCATACTGGTTGTAGGCGAAACGCAGGTCACTGCGACCCAATTCTTGCTTTTGCCGAGCATTACTTTTCAAGATGATTACCTTATGTTGGTGTTGTTTCTGATTCTGGAGCAGAGCACCTTTGCTGTTACGTATAATGGGATAGACAGGGGGCAGCCCTGTCGGACTGATCTGTCGAATTCTTGACTTATTGCACCTTTTACCTCCACCCTTGAGAAGATTTTTGTGTCAGCATTTTGGTCCATCTTCGGACATTTTCTCAGAAACAAAATTTTTCTAGAACCATGTCGGTGTATTTGTGTTCGAGTCTGTCGGAGATCTTTTCTTGATCAAATACTATCATTGCTCCTTTTAAACCTTGTATATTTAAAAAGTTTATTTTAGTTTCTATGGTTAAAATGTTTTGCATATCAGTCCCCCTCATCCCTGCAACTTTGATTTACATTTATTAGTCTAGACATCCCTCTTTTAACTCGTCCTGCTAAAATTCTGTTTAAAATCCTTCAGTTTGCGTTTAATAGCGAGATGGGTCTCCAGCTTGTAGGTCCTCTTTTCTCCCTTCCCTTGATATAATAAAGTTATCTCCTCTGGTACTGAACAAGGCATTTCCTCTGTAGAAATGCATTGTTATAGAGACTCTAAACTCGGTATGATCTCATTGATGAAAGTCTGATAGAACTCTGGACAGAGGCCATCTGAGCCAAGTGATTTTCCTTGTGTTAAAGACGGTCTCCCCAATAACTTGCACCTTGTTTGTACGCATCAAAAGTTTTAGCCGTTTGTTCAGAAGTTGCATCCTGTAAATGTGTTAATTTCTTCCCGCATTTATTTTTTGTGAGGTGTATAAGGCTTTGTAGTAGTCCCCGGCACTGCTGAATTTCCTTGTATAAATAGTGTTGCCTTCAATTTCTTCTACACTTCTCTTGACCTCGTCTAATTTCCTCATTTTTGTTTAATACTTTGTTTTCATTCACGTCCCCGAATTTCCCCACCTTATTTTTTGCACCTGTTTTTCTTCCTTCCTAATTCGGTCTTTGCCGTCTGTTGAATCTCGATTTCTGTCGCACTTGTGTTGATCCCTTTCCGTAATTCCTCCCTTTTCTTTGCTAGCTTTTCTTTCCGTATTCTACAATATGATTTGGTTTCTTCATTTTTATTTTTAAATTTTTCCATTCATGTCTGATACTCGTATGTTCTTTCCATAAATTTATTTAGTTCTTGTTCCAATTAAATACTCCATCGTTTAAGATGTTACTAAATTTCCAGAGCCTGGGCCCCATTTATCTTAACTTTCCATTTCAGATCTAATTAAATAATGTAGTGATCTGATATTTTGTGCGCACATGTACTGCAGTCCTTGACATATTGCATACCTTCATTTGAGACGTAAATCTTGTTCCATCGGCTTGTTTGGCCACATCCATATTCACGTGTATATCCTGTCCTTGAAGTTGTTTCCCGTAACTATACTTAATGCGCTTTCCATTTATAAGTTTCCGAAAGCATTCTTTTAATAGTACGTCTTCCACTGTTAGTCCTAGCTTTGTTTCCCCTTCCCAGTTAAAATCTCCCCTAATACAAATTTTCCCATGGTAACATTTTGAATATAATCAGGGTTTTTGTATAAATTCTAATTTCCTTGCGTTGTATTGTGAAGGGACAAGAACGTTTAAGATGTGCCAGTCGTATATTTTAATATACGAGTTTGCCTTGAAAATTTCCCCTTCTTTAATTTCGACTGCTTTGGTATATGTTGTCGTATTGTAATCGTCGTTATTCCTGTCTTCGCTTCACTAATGTTGTTGTTAGTTACAAGTATGGCGGGGGCCCCGAGTGGCCGAGTGGTCTAAAGCGCTGATCGTTACGGATCACTGCCATCTCACCTCTGTCTGCGTGAGTTCGAGTCCAGGCTCGGCTAACGTGGGTACGTGAGAAAGCCTGCCAGTAGCTTCTCGTGGGTCGGTGGTTCTTCCCGGGGGTTTCCAGGGTTCTTCCTCCACCATTAATACTGGCCGCCATGTATAGCCTATCTAGTGCTGAAAAATGGCGTTAAACCCTATAACAACAACAACAACAACAACAAGTATGGCGTTTCGTTTCTCTTCTAAAAGGGCTTTCATCTAATCATTAGTATTGTTTCTTGTAATAGAATTTTGTTGTGGTTTTCGGGTTTTTATATCCTTTATTTCCCCAGGGTTTGTTTTCTATTTGTGGTGTTTCTCCTCATTTCGCTGCATCTCAGCCGACTCTGGTTCATCGTCCCCTTCTCCATTTTCATTCAGATATGTCCCGTTTTTGTTGCAGAGGTAGCCTCCCTGAGGGTTTTCGCAGACCTTGGAACATTTCCAAAAAAGGCCCAACGCCTCATCTTTGTTGCTCGCACCCGTGGTATAACGTTTTTAGTAAAGAGCGCATAACATTAAAAAGTAGGGATTCTGGGATCTCTCGAGTACCGTTACTATTCCATTCCTGATGTTACATTCTGGAATCCCCAGCCTGTGGCAACGCGTTGTTGCTTCATTTTTATTTTAAGCTTTAGTTCTATTTTCCTGATTATTTCCATTGTGTCATCATCAATGAGAAGGTCAGATATGTGCATGTCAAAGTGTTTTGCTTCTATCTCCCTTACTAACAGAGTGTGTGTGTGTCTTCCCTTACTTGAGCTATGTCCCCGGAACTCCATATTCCCTTGTGGGAGTAATGATTTATTTGCTTTGGGATATAGTATAAATCTTACCTCCCGCCGCTCCCCCCCCCCCAATCATGCATCATGCGGGGTATCAATGGCCTCTATTTAAATTCCTTTGGTCTCAGGGCAGTTAAGATGTCAGCTTGCTTTGGGCAGCTGGGCTTGTCTCCGAAATCTATCTCTTGGTTAAACGCCTTTGCTCACCCTCATTCTGCTTCTGTCTTGAGCAATTGTTGAGCTTTGACCCAATGTTTCCTTTAATTTGGTTTGTGACTTCACACATTTGCTTTAGTCAAGCTCACTTGTCGAAGTCCAATTTGAAAAACAATGAAAACAATCCAAATTTACTCGTACGAGATATATTCCTGGAAAAAAAATAAAATTTTGGAGTTCTGAGACCTTTTCAAATCCAAGCTTGATATTTTCCATACCGAAGAAAATGAACTTCAAAGAGACGAAACCAATTCTGTTAATGCATATATATCCTGATTATGCCTAGCGCCAATTCCTGCCGCGAGAAATCCACATCAATACAAATGAAAGAAAACGGCAATTACAGATACATGCAATAAAAAATTTCATGGCGAGTTTTTAAAGATCTCAATCAAAAGTAACGGGAACGTTGAGGAACTAGACCAGATAGCTCGACAAGTACCAAATACGGCAGATCAACCCCGAATTCTAAACTTTTGTATCCAAATTATTGTATTTTTTACGGAAATAACATCAGACCTTTGGGGGCCAAAGATAAGTGTGTTTTGGGTTATTTGATAGCTCCTCGGTTCCAACATTAATACATTTGTACTAGTTTGTGTCTAAAATATCTTGCTCTATAATCGTAATTTGGATAATATTTAATTCGTCTTGTAATTGATCTGAGGAAGTTCGATGTTGGCATCCTCCACTTTAGATGCTGTAGTGAAAAGTGTTTAAATATTCTGCCATTTCGAAGTCAGTAAATACTTGCTTTAGATCGTCGTCTATAGTATGCTCGAGTAGTGGTATTATATTTATCTTGTTCTGTTTGATTGAAACTCTTATTAGATACCAATATTTTTGGGGATTGTGTTGAATGTTCTCAGTGTTATATTTTTGGATGTTTTCTTTTGCAAATCTGTTTTCTTTACATTATTTTTAAGTTTTTTAAATTGTGGCCACAAGCGGGGATAGTTATTCTTGGTTGCTTTCCTTTTTATACGATCGCGCTTTCTTGTGCTTCTTTGCAATTACTATCGTATCAAAATTTAGCGCTCGGACGTATAATTAAAAATATTGAGGAACTCTTATTTTAAGAAAATCTGGAAACGAGATGTATCTAGCTGGGGCTTCATTAATGTTTTAACAGCTTTGAAAATATACTTTTCAGGTTTTAAGATAATCTCATTTAATTTCATAAAATCAGCTTTCTTAAATTTCCAAACTTGGCTCTTGTAGCTTGCACAAACATAAAACTATTTTTACTGTCAGAAATGTTGCTAGATGGTCACTTGTAGATGGTTCAACAGGAATCGCACCCGAACGCCACGAGTCAACTTTGCTAGATCCTATATGATCAAAGTAGATGGGATGTCAAGTGTTCTTGATATGGTGAATTGTATTTTATAAACTGTTCACTCTCGATATATCCCTAAGATTTCTCATATTAGCGTTTAGTAAGTCCTCATTAAGATCACAGATTAAAATGTTGTTTTAAAAATAAAATGATTTCACGCTCAATGGTATTATGTAACGAATTCCAGAACCTCGCTGCTGCTGATGGAGGTCTAAAAATTAAGCAAATCCAATAATTACAACGCTGTGCAAGAGGTTCTATCCAAGAACTCTCCATAGTTTTACCTAAAAGTTCCAAACGTGTTCTGAGCATCAACTTCTTCGTTACTTGAGCCATAATACCATCACGATTGGACCTATCGTATCTGAATGAATTGTGAAATCCTTCAATGGCGAGTTATCTTGTATCCTGTAATCAAGATGGGTTTCCTAAATTGCAGTTACATCAAAATCCTCAAGGTGGCTTTATATGTAATATATCATGACGAGCAGACCGTACGTTTAGACGTACTAAACCCAGTTAAAGCCCCCTCCCCCATTAATTTTTTGATTGAAAAGTTCTTTATATATTCTGTCAATTCTTCTATAAACTTTTTACGATTTCCCAAAATGGGACGGTACGTATACAAATAATCACGTGCCATCCGTTAATTTCTACATGGTTAAAAGCTAACATTAAAATTTCAGCAGTTATTATGTTTGACCATTTGTGAGTTTAAAGCATGATCGTGATGAAGAGGACGATAAGGCATTCTCTTTGATAAGTCTGTGACTTGGTGGCTCTGACAGTGATGCAGCCAACGGCATTTCTTCCAACACAGTATATACAGTTCTGTTACGTGAATGTGCTATTCCCCGTTTCTTCGTCTTTCTTTTGAGCCCTTGATGTCCCTTGATTGACCATTTCAACTTCGAGCAGTCAAAGCTGTACTTTCCAAAACTTCCTCCTCTGAGGAAGACATTTCTAAGCTGATTGAGAAACCCTGCAGTATATAAAATGTGTTTTACAAGATTTTTGATTGAATCTCAACATGCTCTACTTGACGGCTTTCTAAAGGGGAGCTACTCCCTTGGAAATTCTACCATTCCAAGTCTTTGTTTTGGGTTGCTTCCATTTCTACGCCCCTCTCCCATTCTACATAGGAGATGCTCTAAACTTGAATCACACAAGTTTTCTTGCCTGAGGGCTTTCCCCTGTAGGCTGTTCATTCATAGCTCTCATGGCGCTCTAATCAACATTTCCCAGGGCTTCTTTTCTATTTCTCCTCTTTCGCTGTATCTCAGCCGACTCGGGTTTATCGTGCCCTTATCCATTTTTATTCGGATATATCCCATTTTTATGCAAAGGTATCTTGGGTGTGAGGGTTTTTGCAGTCCCTTTGCACATTTCCAAAAGGTCTGACATTTTGTGCGTCTTTGTTGCTCGCACCCGCGGTATCAAGTTTTAAGTAAAAAACCAAAAACGCATAACATAGAAAAGTATGGATTCTGGGGACATCTGGTGTACCGTTACTATTTTAATGCCTGATTTTACATTCTGGAATCCCTATATTGTGGCAACGCGTTGTTGCTTCATTTGTATTTTAAGCTTTAGTTGTATGTTCCTGATTATTCTCATTGTCAACATCAGTGAGAAGGCCAGATACGTGCATGTCAAAGTGTTTTGCTTCCATCTCCCTTACTGACGGGGTTGGTGGTGGTCTTCCCTTACTTTAGCCAAGTCCCCGGATCTACATATCCCATTGTGGGACCAATGATTTATTTGCTTTGGGATAAAGTATAAATCTTCCCCTAACTCCTCCTCCCATTCAGCATGGCATCAATGGCCTCTATTTTAATTCCTTTGGCCTCTAGGGCAGTTAAGATGTCAGCTTCCTTAGGACAGCTGGGCTTGTCTCCGAAATTAACTCTTGGCACCTCGGAGGGTGTCGGGCTAAGAGCCTTTGCTCCCCCTCCAAGCCCGAATTCAAAATGTTTGTATCCAAATTCTTTGATTTTATACGGAAATACAACATCACAAACCTTTGGGGGCCAAAGATGCGAGTGTTTTGGGTTATTTGATTTGCTCTGTTTCCAAGCTTCAATTCATTTGTACTAGTTTTTGTTGTAGAATATCTTGCTCTATAATAGTTATTTGGATAATAATTAATTCGTCTTGTAATTAATCTGACGTAGTTCAGTGTTGAAGCCTGTAATCAAGATGAGTTTCATAAATTGCAATTATATAAAAATCGTCAAGATGGGTTTCTATGTGATATATCATGACGAATAGACCGTACGTTTAGATGCAATAAAGCCATTTAAAGTCCCACTCCACCCCTCCAATTTTTCTTTCTTTATATATTCTGTCAGTTCTTCTATAAACTTTTACAAAATTTCCCAAAATGGGACGGTACGTATACAATAATCACGTGCAATCCGTTAATTTCTACATCGTTAACTCTAACATTAAAATTTCATCAGTTATGTTGGACCATTTGTGAGTTTAAAGCATGATCGTGGTGACGAGGACGATAAGGCATTCTCTTTGATAAGGTTGTGACTTAGTGGCTCTGACAATGATGCTGCCAACGGCATTTCTTCCAACACAGCATATGCAGTTCTGTTACGTGAATGTGCTATTCTCCGTTTCTTCGTGTTTCTTTTGAGCCCTTGATGTCCCTTGCCTGATCATTTCAAATTCGAGCAGTCAAAACTGCACTTGACAAAGCTTTATACAGCTTCCCTTGCACTTATTTGCCTCTGCCCTGTATATGGACACTAATTAGGTGGATATAAAACTACCCGGTCGTATAACTGAATTGATGTCGTAAGATAAATAAAGACGAAAATGAGGTCAGACAAAAGAAATCGAAATATTGCTTTTACTTTTCAAGAAGGATTTAGACTTTATTAGGTGCAGCAATAAAGTACTAAACTTAACCTGTCTACCCCCTTCAACACAATAAACTTTAAACTTAGGTGGCAAGGCAATAATTTCGCTAATTGGAAAACTTAGTTAATGCTGTAATTCTTTAATTTAATGTGCAACTTCCGATATTTGATTTAATCCGTAACATACAGTATTTATTTTTAGCCTTGTGTTCTTTTGTGTACACTGCAATATAAATTCGTGAAAAGACACCTTGAGTGCGGCGGTGATAAAACTAGTTTACTGAATAGCATTATATTGGCAAGAGTACATTGGTCTGAAGTCATTTTCAGACCATTTGTCTGTGTACCCTCACTTTTCACTGAAACTAAAATCTGTTCGATGCATTTTTATTGCTCAAATCGACAAGAGTTGCAATCCTAATTTTTCCGCATTTTTTGGCGCAAAAATATGGGGACATGGAATATAGGTTTCCACTTTTTGTCCTTCGATGGATCTCGCTTTCGTTTGCTCGACATATATATATGAATCGTCACTCCTTTGAACCAGCGCAACGAATCGTCACTCCTCCTGTTGTGATTTAGATTTTTTAAAGTAGCTTTAACAATTTTTCAGTCATATCGCTACGATGTCTGCAGTGTGACAGTTTAGTGATGTCTAGCACTGGGGCATAATGCCGCAGACATGTGGCATGATGTCCCACCCAGTCACATTATCCTGACACTAGGCCGACCAGTCCTAACACTAACCTCTTTAATGCTGAGCGCCAAGCGAGGCAGCTGTTAGTACCATTTTTTAAAGTCTTTGGTATGACTCGACCGGGGTTCGAACCCGCGACCTCCTGCATCCGAGATGGACGCTTTAACCACTAGGCCACCGGAGTGGTTGTCAAATGCAATTGCAAACATATTATTTCTGGGATTCTGGAAAAAGCACAAGTTTGTTGGCACTGTCTCCACAACAGTAACAAAAAATTGCATCAGTGTTCTCGATGCTGGGACAAACGGTTAAACAGAAAATGTGCATAAAAAGCATAAGAATAAATAAGAACTAATTAATTAGATTCAAGCGGCTGAGTTCAGTCAGTTAAATCTCTTGGTCGTCCTAGTGCAGTTTTCCAGAGTTAAAAATATTTATTTTCTACAGCAAACATGGGGTTACAAAATGTTTCACTCGTGAGCAAAAGGGAGTGTATAGGATTTGTTCTCTAAGATTTGAATATTTCGAACAGTGTAGAAGAAAGAGTTCTGCATTCTCAATTTCGCCGCAGGAGCAATACTTATAAGATATATGATTCGTATATAAATCATAATTTAAGTTGCAAATTGTTCTTAGCCTAGCATGCATGATCTAAGACACTCTTATCAGCTGCGTAGTAGGAACATGGAGTGGTTTTTCTTATAATAGCGGCTCAAATAAACTTTAAAATGGGGTATTGAAGGGTTGTTTCTTACTTCAACAGGTAACAAGTTCCATATACAAGTTGTAGATGGTAGAAATGAATTATAGAATACAGTTGTTGTACACCTTGTACACGTCCATAGTCGATTTTAGACTGAGATGAAAGATTAAATCGACAGTTAAACAAACCAGTACAAAAGCTATGCAATTTAGTGAAACAGAGCCACAATATGCCGATGTTACAAGCAGAACGTGTCCCAAATGCTACAAATGTCCCAGTGCTGAACCCAATATACCCCAATTCCGCAATGTCCCAATGCAGAAATGTCCCTATGCTGCAACATGTCCCTGTGAAGCAGCTGAAATGTCACAATGAGTAACGAGGTCATTCTCATCGCTTTTACAATCACAATTATTATAAACAAAGTCATGAATTTGCTGGTGTTGCCGGGGTGATGCCGATGATAATGACATTATTACTGTTGTTGATTAGGTTGTTCTTTAGGGAGAAAACGGATTTTGTTGTGTAAACATTCCCAAAGTACGAGGAAAGTATATAACTTGAGATCGAGTATGACGGGTCACATTAATTACCAAGTGCTCAGGTAAATGTTTTGTACAGATCAAATTGCGTATTACTGTAACCTATCTGATGGCTAATTGCAAGGTACAAAATAATGTAATATATTTTATGGCCAATTAAAAGGTACATGAATTATACAAAGTACTGTAGTCTATGCGTTGTTTTCACAGAGGTGACGACTATGTGCGCAAATACCCACAATCTAACGCTTGCGCACTTTGCGCCGCCATTTTGAGTCCCTAACAAACCTTTTGTCAATATTAGTCACCACGTGTATTCAAGATAATCTGATTTAATTGTCGATAAGAATATCTACTTAATCGAAATGATGCACAGATTGTACTTGAAATTAAGTTCCCGTATAGCACCAAAATAAAACTAACTGGAAGTTCGCTAGCTTATATAGAAAGACAGAATAGTGAAGTTGAACCGTAATCGTGCATATTTCTATCAAATAAAAAATGCAGCTATTTTTTACAGACAATATTGACATTTTTTAAAATATTTTGTTTGCTGTTCCTAAGCTTGTCATCTTGAAAGTTTTCCAGACAATGATTTTCGGGATACAATATCGTTCCGAAATTAAAATTTCATAGCATGTGTATTATGCCAGAACTTTTATGTACAAATGCTCTTTCCGAAACAATTCCTTGTGTCAAAAGACTGTTGACAAACCAGTTTCAATTAGTGCGGTCAAATATTCTATTTGTGGTGTAGATGATCGTTGGATGATATTGAATGAAAATCATAACCGTTGAAGGAAGTTTCATCTTCAGTGTATTAAAACGAAACATGTGTCTAACGGAATATGACTTCGTGCCGAATGTCAAAACCGATTATTCTTGAAATGCTTTTTAGAAACACGAAATTATTTATTAACGATTGGCTTTTTAACTTTAACGATAACTAATTGATTTTCAGCCCATGAAAATTGAAAATTGTTACATGTTTCAACTTGTATGTGTATCCATTTGTTTTTGCATCTGTTTATTGATGGATCTATTTGTTTCTGAAAGATCAACAAAGATGGTTGAAATTTCAATGTTTTACTTAAAGAAAAGGGGAAAAGTCGCTCATTCGGTCTCGTGCCGTTGATATGCACAATGGAATGTGATTTATTATCTATTATTATATCCTTGCGCACAAAGTGATACGTGCCTTCATAATTATGTAGGCAGAACAATGTTGTTAGGTGCCGGTTTACATGGCTAGGGAATCAAAATGGCGGATATGGAAATACACACCATTTTGTGACATCACGTTAAAACGACGGATTTGATCACCAACGACGGATTTGATCGCCAGTTCCTAGGTACTTGCATTATACAAAATACTGACCTCTAGTTGATGCCCAATTACTAGACAAATGAATAATATATAAAATACTGTAATGTATTTGATGGCCAATTAACAGGTACATGAATTATACAAAATGTTTAAATACTTAAGAAGAGGACTCGACCAGAAAATTTAAATTCGATGTTATGGAAAGAGCATGACCAAAAACCAGCTGGAACAAATTCTATCATGTAATCAGATAAAGAACAAGGAAATAAAAAGACGAAAAGGATGCAATTTCAAAAATTAAAATGTGAAAGATTTTCAGCTATTTTATACATGTTTGCCTTGTATGACATTATTGATTCTAGCAGAATATAGTTCAGGAGAGTGTATTATTTATCATGTTCTACTTGAAATAAAAAATTTAATTATTTCTTAGATTATGTTTGTAATTTACAAAATCACAAATATCAATCTGTCATATCGTGAAAAGCAGTGTATAAACACGTGTTTTACTAATGTCGAAGCTTTGGAAAGCTTTTAATCAAAACTTAAGTGCTATTTTTTATTAAGCCAAAAGTTGTTATTAAAAGAAGCAGTAAGTGATATTGACGAATATATTTACTACTATAATACTTCTCTCATTCAGTATATTTATATATTACGAATTGGTCATTTATTATACCTGTCCAATCAAGTACGGCCGAGCAACGTCATTGCATGAATAGTGCTATAAATGGAGAGAAATCAAAAACATTTGTATCAATATCACTTCATTCAAGTTTTATCATTATTCATGTACGTACAAATCATAATACGGTAACAAGATGACCGGGTTGGATTTCGGATTTATAACAGAACACTTTTCATGGTGATACAAATACAATGTTTATTGATGAATGACTAGAAGGAAGAAAGAATTATGACCAATACGTGCGTGTATAATATCAAGATATTGGACAAATTAACACAATCCGCATGAACCTAATTATGCAACATAAATGTGAATACAAATAAATGACCTTACACAGTAAAAGGACAAAGGTTAATGATTCATAATAATTTCACACGACGAAAAGAATGATGCGTTTAACTCAAATAGTAAAAAATGATGTCCTTTACTCGTATAGTAAAATGCGTTCACTTAAATAGTGAAAGATGAGGTACTGTACTCAAATAGTAAAATGATGAAAACGATGGGACAGATGTCATACAAAATATCTTTAGTCTCAAAACACTGGGTATAACAAACTCCAAAATTAGCCCACGGATAAAAGATTACATGCATGGAGCAACACAAAAACTCCGTCACCAGAACACTTGGCTACCAGTCACACTGGTCAATCAAGCAGTCAGCATTTCAGGTAGTCATCGACCACCATTCAGTTCCTTGGTCAATCAAGCAATCGGCGCCCACCAATCGGTCAGAGGCGCATACGATAAAACGTAATGACGTTATATACGGCAAGCTGTACAAATTACATTATCGGCACAACATTACAAAGCAATAAACAGGTTCAGAAGTGAGCCTGCCTTTGTCCGATAGGAATCCTATGGTACTAAACGTTTCTTAAAAATGCAACTTTATATTGCTAATATGAAGCTCTTGTTAAGTCACAAACAAAGAATAGAAAATATTTGCATTATACTACGCAAGCCAACGCTACCTTGAAAATATACAAAAATGAACGTGGTAGTACGACAATTATAACTTGTACACAAGAAATTAATAAATAACTCACATACTACAGCTGAAGATGAGCAAGTCCTTAAGTAGACTACTCACTGACAAGACGTTCCGTAATGTAAAGATTTACTCTTACGGTGAGGCATTTATACACAGACGATGCAGCCCTTCATGGTCTGTGCGCTAGAATTATTCGGTTTTCCCATCGAAAGAACTTCGCACGTGCGGCATAGGATGAACCGAACTGTTTCGAAAAAATATTGTACAATATACATAAATCACCCTCGGGTACCGTTGTACACAAAAAACGAAACACGAGTACATGTATTTAATATATAAAGGGATTAATACAATTCCGTCACAAATACATTCGTCTTTCTGAGTATGATGGTAATATTCTGTATATTATTTCGATTTATGAGCATATTTCGGACTTTCTCTTAACCTATATTATCTTATTTAATCGAGTTTCACGCAGGTGGGCGAAAGTTACCCCTTGTGCAGTTTTGTGCTGTTGTGCGTCTTGGCCATATTCTTTGAGATTTCGTCTTGTTACTCCGTGATGCACTTCACGATTATGAGAATAACCCCGGCTTATCTGAATTAAAAATTCTCTTCTGTTTTGGGGGACAGTTCATCAAAGGGAAAAGACTTGCCACCCCAAGATTCTTAGGGGAAAAAACCTATGACACTTTTTTTTCTCAAATGAGCAGAAATTGTCATATTTGACGTTAAACAAAACATTCAAAATCCAAGAAACGTTTTTAAGCTGACTACCTATTACCGCACGGTGAGTTTTATTCTTTCATTTAATTCGAATTTGCGACTTGCAGCACCAGACAACGCGGTAGATATATTCCAAGTTAGTAGTTTAATAATATCCAGTGTTGTATAAAGAACTGTTATCCATGAAGACCAACTTTGTGACGCCATAAATGGTATGGGGACCTGGATCTAATGATGTACGACTTTTTCTTTAGTTTTATTTCAAAGTTCTGTATGGTAAAAATATCTTTATCGGTTTTATTCCTTTTAAATTTCTCTTGGTTCTTATGATTTCCTATGTGGTCTTGTGTTGAGTCCATGTAGTTGCTTTTTGATAAGTTTCTGCTGTTTTGAGTTCATTTTGTTGCAGTTTTTTGTTCTGAAGTCTTTAGCGGCGCCTGGAGTGGCTGGGTCTGAGTGATACTTGAAGTATATCCGTACCCGACCTGTCGAGTGTGGAACGATGTATTGGGCACATTTGGATTCATTTGATTGTAATTTGTTGCGGGGATGGGAGAGGAAGTACGATTGCTCAAGGTCGCCCTAGTTAGTGGACCAACTCGGCATCTTGAATACCCCTAACGCGGTGGAGAGTGTCTGGTCTGGTTATTCCTTTCTTTGCTTCCATTTTCTTTTGCTTGGTTAAGGTTTTAAAGAATCATTAACCTTTGTAGCTTAAAGTTTACTATGTTTAGTAATGTTTTAAATAACAAATTATAAACTTTAACTCGAAATGCGTAGAGATACCGACGTCAACTTAAATGAACGCAAAATGCAAATATTGCCGTTATTTCTTATTTCCTCTCCTTGATGGGTTTTCTCATTTCATCGCATCATGGTGAGGATACTGAGGACGATAGTCCATTCGCGTTGATTGATTGATTGTATTTTTACGGCGCACCAGCACTGTTAGGCCATTTAGCGCCATACAAACGTTTATAAATATGATCATTTAAAAATGATGAAAGACAGAAGAAAAGTTGTTGAAAATAAGGGACGGTATATACACTACACAAAAATGCTCAAGGTGATGGCATACAAGTTATAGCTTGGAATAAATGTTTACTACTTTCAGGAATTCTATAATACAAGTGACGTTTATTGTATCAAAGAGTTCTTTCCTGTCATGCACATTGTAGTACTGATCGCGCGTAGGTTGGAGATCGAAGCACTCTATCACAAAGTGCTTAACAGTGAATGGTTCATTGCAAGAAACCCACTCTGGTGGGTCTTCGCCCCTTTAGTAGGGAGTGGGTTATACAAGTATGACCAATTCTAATTCTTGCAATGACTACCTCCTCCCTACGGATGGTTTTGTAGGAAGGAGTCCATTCTCCTAGGGCTGGCATGATGACATGAAGTTTATTATTCACTGCATCATTCCATGATGCCTGCCACTTTTGACGTAAAGACTCGTTGATACTAGATTTAAAATCAGTGTACGGCATTTTAAAATCAGATGGTTCTTGGGATAGGGCCATTTTATCAGCGCGATCTGCTTTTTCATTACCTTTTAATACCAATATAGCTAGGTAACCAACAGTATACAATATTGTGGGAGGTACTCAGCTCTGTATTTTTGACGAGAATATCGGTTAATAATGGGTTCTCCAGTTTTCTATTGTGTAGTGACTGAAGTACTGATAGCGAGTCGGAGAAGATGACGCTTCTTAAAATACGTTTCTTTTCGATATATTACAGAGCAAGGTTTATAGCTCTGATTTCGGCTGAAAAAAATTGATGTACCATTTGGCAAGCAAACTTGTGTTGTGCGTTTTCCACTAACGAAGGCTGCAGCAGCCTTTTCCTCATCCTTTCATCCATCAGTATAAATTCTTGTGTAGGTTTCAAATTCATGAGGAGTTCATGATACGAGTTGTGGAAGATGGAAGGCTGTCTCAGATTTTTTTCCATCGTGTAGCGTAAAAAGTATTTTGGTTGTTTAAGTAGCCAGGGAGGTGTTTCGGAAATGGACGTTTTCTGAATTTTAGAAAGATCAATTTTGGTACTATCAAGGCTGGATGATATGCTAATGCCAAACGAAGGTAGCGCGTTTGGTTTATTTTCGAATAAGGTTTTGTATTTGGGTTGAAAAACAGTCGAAAAAGCAGGGTTCAGAGGGTTTGATCTTAATTTGAAAGCATACTATGCGGACAGCATTTCTC
>JAECUM010059568.1:0-13023 GCA_016617855.1 Megalonaias nervosa
TATATATATATATATATATATATATATATATATACACTTAACAAATCTCTGCACAAATTACTCTAGAGCAACAAGCAGCAAAATATATGTCAGTCTATTGTCATAAATCTCTCTATATGTCTTTTCCTCTTTAAATGAATCAACCGCTTATATTTCTGTTGTAACTTCCCATATGGTTGGAATGATGAATATAATAATTGCAAAGATCACAATTACCGTACTCGCAAAATATTAATCGAGTTTTCATTTGTTAATAGGAAAATACAAATCAATATATAATTTACGTACTAAGTATTGTCAATTAATGTTATACAAAATCATTTGTTTTAAAGACGGACATTGGGGTAGCTGGTCCGACTGGTCGAAGTGCCCTGAAACCTGTGTTAAGCAACCGCAAATCAGAATTCGACCGTGTAACAATCCTGCTCCAGGAAATGGAGGTCGACAGTGTGAGGGGTCACCCGTTGAAAGCCAAAATTGTTCCAACGTTGCCTGTCCTGTTGGTAAGATGTTGATAAAGTGTTTCGAACGTTTTGTTTTATGTCTTTTGGGACGTTTGTGACATATTTGCAATTGAAGGGACCTATCAACTCATAGCTAGACGAAATTTTTCTGTTAAAAGAATTGAAAAACTGTCCATGTGATCTTGCTTCATTACCGAAGAAAAGGCATTTTCTGCATAAGCTTTAGCTGAGGTAAGCTCAATACAATTCCTATTTGCAATTTATATAGTGATATACCATTTTTCACAACTCTGGATTTGCACCAATCCGATTCTGACACTATAAGAGAATACGTAGAAGAAATTGTATCTATTTTTTAACGGAAGTTCAATGTCCTTTTTATGAAAACAAACGTATTACATGTCATACGAGCAATTAGGCATGATTATCTCTACTTAAAGTAGTAAGTCATATTTCTCGAATTATCTAATTGCCAACGTACTGTTCCATTTCAGACGGGAATTGGGGTGGATGGTCAGGAACGTCGATGTGTAGCGTTTCTTGCGGTACAGGAATTCAGGTCCGAATTAGATCCTGTGCCAATCCTGCTCCAAGAAATGGAGGCCTTCCCTGTCCTGGATTGCCAATGGAATCTATCAACTGTTCCTTACCCTCCTGCGTGAAAGGTTAGTGCTATGGATCACTACTGACTTAAATTTTTACTTTGCTAAAACATAACTTGTTCACCGGTTATTAATATTTTTTGCTCTGAAATTTATTTTTGTTGTTTACATTTGTTTCTCTATTAATCTCTTGAAATCACTAAAATATAGTGTCAAACCTTATTTCATCGTTGGTGTGAGCATAAACATAATGTCAGAATAACGTTAAACAAACTCATTGTATCATGCTGAAAACAACCGACAGTTTCGTACTCCTACAATGCCAAGTACTAACAGTATCCTTGCGATGTAAAGGAGGAGAAGAATCTGGAGACATTTGGAACGACCTCACGTACATAATATTAAATGTTGGTACTTTTTGAAAAATGCTCCGAAGTATTTATTCTTGAGCTCATAGATTAAAGTTAGCTGAGATTCCAATCCCTTTTCATAATATATACTTTACCAAATCACTTTTTTAGAAATGTAAATCAGCACAAGTCGAAAAGGGTTACAACATGGGTTCGAGCAAACGTTAATAAAATAGTTTTATAGGTAATGTTTCAAAATGAAATATACTGATGGTTAATTAAGAGGTAATTCTTTTTAACTTGTTGCCCAAGATTAAGACTTTTAAACAAACTCAGTAATTGCAAAGATTTCTCATTTTATAGCAGAAAACGTATTCTACCTGCAAAACGAAATATGCAGAGTAGTTCTCTAATGGAAGTCACATATTGACCTTATAGAAAGAAAACCGCATATGCGATATCATTTAAAATCTGTGCATAGCATTTATAAGCCGTATTATTTATTTATATTTATTTAACAGACCCTCACGTGTGTGATAAAGTACAGCTGTTTTCTTCTATCTTTCACAATAATTCCGTTTCCCGGAATGGAGACACGTCATGCCCTGACCCAAGCTACCATTCCTCAAGAGTGCTTATACAAGAACTATGCACAGCACCGTCTACTTCCCTTCAATTTGGCTCGAAGGTGAACTGTATTTTATAATGTTGATCGAGTGCAAAATAAAATCTAAACTTTGAATTTTATGCGAAGAGTTTGAGAGGAGGCATATTGGCAAATTGATGTATTTATCAGAAATTGCATGAAGAGTTTGTGAGGAGAGAAACATATTTGCAGATTGATTTATTTATCTAATTCGTGTAGGGATATAACAGGAAGAGTCTCAGAGGAGACACATATATTTGCAGACTGGTTTATTTATCAGATTCGTGTAGGGATATAACATGAAGGGTTTGTTGAGAGACACATATTTGCAAGTTGATTAATTTATCGAATTCGTGTACGGATATAACACGAAAAGCCTGAGAGGAGATGCATATTTGCAAATTAATGTACTAATCAAAATTCGTTTAGGGACATTACATGAAGAGTTTGTGAAGATAGACATTTATTTGTAAGTTGATGTAATTTTTTAGAATTCGTGGATCGGTATAATCTCAGCGATAGTAATATGTTTTCCTGGAACAATTATGTGCTGTAAGTTTACATAGCTTTATTTTATTTTAACAATGATGGCTTCTGAATCATCTTTATCAATTCATTTTTAGCCAAAAAAGGTATAATGTTGTCATAGGCAAAAGCATCAAATACATTACTTTTGTAATTCAATATGCATTTATATTACATTCAGGAGAACATTCGGAAATATCAGCTTAAGACCTGATAAAGAGTTTACTAGAGGCTTCTAGAGCAGATATGGGGGGGGGGATTAATGATTTGGGGAGTGGGGGAGGGTCATATCGTGCTATTGTTCGGCGTAGGACCCAAATGCATAGGAAAGTCCTACAATGAGACAACGTGTTGCATTGTGCATGAATGTGTCACATTCAGCACTAATCCAACCCAAAATATCTAAAGGTAACGAAAAAAAGATTTCAGCTAAAGCATTTGTTTCAATATAAGAGCAAAATAGTGTTGTAATGACCGTGCCGAAACAAATAGAAGCAGTTACTATACTAATTGCATATACAATATATCCAGGAAAACGCCCCACTATCCATCATTGACCATAGTGGAATTAATGACTGAAGGTACACTGTTATGTTATCGGTTTGCAAATGATATATAGATCTTGTTATTTTGAACTTTCTTCTTCCTCTTTATGCTTTATATCTTTTTTAATTTTGTCTTGAGAGCTAACAATGTATTGTTTGCCAATTGATATGCTATACTGAGCTATGTTATTCTTGATCTAAAAACAGATTCTCAAATTGTATCATGATTGGAACCTCTTTTTGCAAAATGCGTAACATATATTTACAGGTGTTAGACGTGTGTACTCAAATACCGACGTTTACACCTGTTGGAAAGAATGATGTTATCACAGGACACACTGACTACGGGATTCTTATCGAATGTCTTGGAAACCAACTAAAGGTAGGCGGCACATACGTATAATGAACGATATTATATAAAGGTCAAAATGGGAATAATTAGTATTTATGACAAGGAAAGACTACTGCCTGCCGTAAAACGTGACTCTTTTTGTTAAATTGAGAACATCAAATATGCGCATATGAATTTAGTAAAACATTTTGTTCTGGTTCAAGGAAACGTTTCCCACTGACACACGCGCAACCCCTTTTTCCTTAGCTACTGATCTCCTCCAATTCCACTGCCCAAACTTCGTAATCCTGCTCCGCTAAATGAAAACGAATCAGCCATTCATTATCTCCGTGTACATATATATTCTGGTACTATTAAACTGGATCCTTTTATCCATCAGTGCAGTTGCAAGGGAGTTATGGAAATGGCCGCTACCACTTAACAGGCCTGAGGCAGTTGCTCTCAATTTTTGTGCCGTTTCTCACGTCATATTTGTTTGTTGGCTGTGTTCATCTACATCGGTTCTGTTGGAGTGTGTTTCTTTGTTTGCTTGTTTTAAGGACAGCACTGTTAGACTTTTTTTGCAGTCGTTTTGCCTTGCTTGTACTACAACCATCTTTTGTTTTGAGCATGTTATACTCGCCAGTTGACCCGTTTATGCTACGATTGACCCTCATTAATTGCATTAAATAAAAACTCCTGCATTGTGCACTAGACGTAACAACCTGTGGCTACATTCATCTTTACTTAAATGTAAACGGCTGTGGATAATGAAACGTTGTCAGGCGATGCGCCAAAGTGTGTGGATCTAAAACCATCCGGTTACTCCGTCAAATCGTTCCCACGCCACTCATGCGGATGCGGAATTACTGTCAACGCAAAGAACTCCACAAAACACCGTCTTAACTACACTACAGCTTCCAGTTTTGAACACACATCGTTTCAATTGATCCAAACCTAACTCACAAGGGAATAAATGTCAGTCGATTTTTCTGCCTTTACTGCCCTCCTCCCGGTAAAAAAAAAGAAAAAAAAAAAAAAAGAAAAAAAAAAAAAAAAAAAAAAAAAAAAAAAAAAAACAGGCTGACTGACTCTTTCTTTTTGAAAAGTTTCCTATCCTCCTGAAGTATAGAAATGTTATAGGTGGCAACCTGATTATTCTTGAAAATTTCAGTTTTCACGTTTAATTTTGACTATCCGGGAAATCCATACCCATCCTAACCCCTAGATATTATTCACATTTTTAATTTCAAGCAGTCAGTTAGCCAACCCAACACACCCACCCACCAAAAAAACATGTTGACATTTTACATAGATTCTTCATATACCTGATGATAATATTCTAAAGTCTATATTTGTATCCCACGAACTTGCATCCGTTCACCTCAGCGTCATATGCCCTCTGACAGTCCCTAACCCTCCATCTTTGTTTGCTACCAAGAGAACCCTCTATGATAAAATAGAACCCAACTAATAAATGATATCCAAGCAAATCAAACATTTTCATTTTGTTCTGTAAATTCATGGTGTTCGTTTTTGTAATCTTGTCATTAATTATGTTTTATATTATCTAATATTGTAATGCGCTTAGAGCTTCTAAAGATTAGCCGCTGTACTAATTCGACATTATTATTATTATTATTATTATTATTATTATTCAGGACAAGTAATCATATATGAGTTTCGCACAGCTTTACTGATGCAGCTCGCGGTGATCAACAAACTCGTGGCGTCATACGTATTTATTTGCTCTTCTTTAATCCTCAACCGCGATTCTTACAGGTGTTTTTAATAGTCTACAAGAATACAAATGTCTCTTTCCAGGTAGCAAGCCAGGACTGTAACCATAATGTGCACATCGTAAATTTAGATGGAACGGAGTCCAAAATGTACCACGTGGTAAACTGGTAAGAGGGAAGGAAACATAACAATATAACCTGTGATTTCTGAAGATACAGATTCAAGGGTGCTTCCCCTAAAACCTATGTTCTTGCTGAAATAAAAGTACAACTCCAATGAATGAATGAGTTATGTTTATTGGTGTCTCTAAGCGATATATGGTAGTTTACATTCAGTATATGGCTGACATATATGTATTTTAATTGAATTGTGCCATAATTATTGAAAACATGTAATCCTTAAATGGTCAATTGGCAAATGCAATTTCACATTCAAATACAAAATACAATTTATTTATTAAAAACTCTCAAATAATAATCATGGTCGACGTGGGTATTCTCTGATGTCAGTTCGATTTTGCAAAGAAAAGAATCGTGTGTTATGTACAAAGTTATTAATCAAATTTTTTTAAGGTTTGGGAAAGCAATACGTACTTGTAATATGATGCTATTTCATAGAGACAGATTGTAACTTGATCAACGCCAGATTTGTTTTGGAAGAAACACATCACTATTACCCCACCCAAATTTTCTGAGGAAAATATTACTGAGACAGGCAAAGCGAAAATAGTTTCATCAATAATGTCGACAACAAAATAGACGCTTCTTCGCAAATTGTCATTATAAATGCATCGAAGACGGAAAGCTTAGGACTACATGTATAAAATTTATTTGAAATCAAAATGTCGATAAATTAATCAGTGCTGGATTACCAAATAGGCAGAGCAGGCACCGGCCTATGGGCCCCACGCCTTGGTTCATTAAAATTGTTGGTTGGTAAAATTAAGAACGTATTAGGAGATAATTTGCGAGGGGGGGGGGGGCCGAGATTTCGACTGCCTAGGGGCCTCCACAGGGTTTAATCCGGCACCGAAATTAATTGTCTTCAACAATGGTCCAGTTTTCTTTTTCTTTCTTGAATGTGTACAGAGCCGTATAAGATATAATGTCAGTGACGATGCAAAGGAATCATCCTTTGATTTATAGCATTCCTTATAGGAACGTTATTTTATTAATATTTAAACAAATCAAAACTTTGTTCCACGCTTTCAGCTCTGTTGCCCCAGATAAATAAGCATTTCCTTTCATGTTATATATGTTTACCATTGCATAATCTATATGTGTAAATTGCTTACAATGCAGCAGCTTACAAATGCCTTGAGCTTATCGCGATGAAACAATACGTCAGGATCTACAATTGAAATTACATCACAAAACTATCATTAAACACTCGGTGTTTATACCTGTCGCCAATCCATCTCTCTCTCTCTCTCTCTCTCTCTCTCTCTCTCTCTCTCTCTGTGTGTGTGTCTATATATATATATATATATATATATATATATATATATATATATATATATAGAAGAAGAAGACGAAGGAAAAAGAAGAAGAACTGTATCTAGGCTAATACTCCCCCTGTTTCCTTCTTCTATAGCCTCTTAATGTAGGATGACGTTATGTGTAAATTTTACCTAATCACTCACAAATTAAATATTGTCCATATTGAATGAGACATTTTTTAATATTTACACTTGGATAAATACCCAACCACGATCTTTAAACATTATATGAAATTTATATGAAAATAATACAACGGACTAATGAAATATGCACATGGCTGCAAGTAGCTCGCATCAAGTAACAAGAAAAATTTGAAAATGTTGAAAGCGCTATTATTAAAATCGTTTCATAAATTAGAGATTAATGTAACATTAGAGTATGATGTGTATATATATTCAAGTAATAGTGAGTCTTACGATATGCATTATAAAGTAGTCAGGGTATGTTTGCCGATATCACCTGCAGTGAAAAAGACTTTGCTGGGTACTCGTCGACTGATGCATCTGGAGGTTAGGGTTTAAATGTGGAAAACGTTAATGCCACTGTCTGTGCTGAAACTGTTATGGTTAGCCTAACAATATAGATTTTACTTACAACGAAACTGTTGCCTTTTATTCATTGCCTTACTGCGCATTTGAATTGAGCGTAACAGTGGTCTGTCATTGTCAAACGTAAATTCTAAGGTAAATTTCATTTTCCGCAGCTGCATTTCCGAATATAAATTCACTCACTGGAGGACTCCAGAGTGTCATCTATTCTAAGACATTTTATTTGGGGGGGGGGGGTGGCTGGATAGCTGGTTATTTTTAGTTTTTGTCCATTAGAGTTGAATGGGGCACGTAGCACCCATAAAGAAGAGCCTTGTCAAATTCAGCAGTGCCTAGAACAGTCGGAATCCTTTTGACATTTATCACAAAATGGAAATGTTCTGAGAATAGGAAGCACTCCATTTAGTGATGCAACGATTTCAGATGGATCTGAAAATACAATTTTATACCGAAAGTCATTTCCGCTGCCTAGTCTTTCGTGCCAATGGATTCTGGATGATATTTGTGCTTGCGGATATTACATTGGTTTTGTCCGATATTCCTGAATGCACGTTGAAAATTTGTATATTCAATAACTCTATGGCCTGTATAAAAATATAATTTGAATCAAGCATGGAATCAAAGAAAATGTATACCATTGTATCTTTACGAATAAAACTGAATGAATAACAGCCAGCTTTGGATGGAAAACATCTAAGATTTGTTTGATTAACGGTATAGGTATTATCTTTTCGACAGCGATGTCTGTACAACCTTCAACGTTATATTTACGTTTAGCTCGTTCTCTCTAACACTGGTACGTACGAACATGAAATAATATGTATATATTATTCAAGGCGGGTGCTTAGTACACCCAACACAGTCAGATGTCAGTGATAATGACCTACGTTTCCTATTTCAATAAATAGTTTAAGTTCTTGCAATGAGCTCTTTTTTTTCTGGCAAGATGCTAACCATTAAATGGCAAATTAGGTCACACTTACCTGTACTACGTGCTCCAATTCTCAAGACTGTATGGTTTTAAAATAAGTAACAGAAAAGAGCAAAATCCAACACATTTTGTAATATTCAATAAATAATTTATTTACATAGAATACAAAGTGAAAATTTAAAGAGGTTACAGTACTGTGTGTTAAATCCCAAATAGTCCTAAATGTTCTATTGCAAGTACAAAAGTATTAGTATTCCGAATGAATTCCAGTGGTGTTCCGAATGCATTCCTATATTGAAAGTGCTGATGTACCAGTAATATGGAATAGTTTCATGTGCTAACAGTCCTGATGTAGCACAATGATATAATCCAAAATATCTTTGAATAAATTGACAATAATTTCCAAAACAGTAATTTAGACCTCGAGCCAAAGAGCGCTTTGTAATTCCAATGAATTGTTGAACTAAATAAATTAAATTCTCCAAACTCAGCAGAGAAAGAAGACAAATTCCTCTAGACAAATGTTAAGATTAAGAATGAAAAATGTATGTTTACTTCCCATTTTATAAAATCCAAAGTCACAATATGAGGACAAGGATGAGGGTCAAACGTTCATTCGCTGAACATTCTAGGTTGTCAACAACAATATTAAGTTTATTATTAAAACATTAGCAAAGAACATGGCACACAATAATTACACCAGGAATTCCTAAGATAATACCAATCTCCTGCAGTCAAACTCAGTTAAATATGTTTACCTAAAATAATACTACTACTACTAATAATAATAATAATAATAATAATAATAATAATAATTTTAATTTATAAACTAGAAATATATACAAATATTAGCTATGTAATGTGTATGTTACAAAAAAAGCAAAAACATAGTCAGGTAGGTCTCTACCCTCGATTGCTAATCCAGGTCACCCACACAATACAAATTAAATATACATGACACAGTCATTACATTCAGTTTTTGCACTTGGCTTTGCATATCTGACATTGTTATGTGTACAAGAATGAAACTTAATGGTACGTTTTAAATTAGAATTTACTAATACCTATTTACAAATGTAGGACATAGTGCTTTACTTTTCAAGCTCAAACGATTACAGGATATTTTGTATGTAAATCCCGCATTTACCAACACGAGACAATAATTCATTTCTGCACTTGTACTTCATTTGGTCACATTAAACAATCCGGTGTCCTTTCTTAAATAGATTTTGAGTACATATTAACCAAAATGGCAGAAATACATTCAGAATTTAATATACTTTCTCGCTTGATTCATATAAATATACGCGGTTAAAGCTGGTGCTGAGATATTAAAGTTAAATATTCATTTATAATAATATATGTGACGACCTCGTGATTCATTTTCTGACTTAAAGATGTATATATTACTGGAATTTACAAAATTGAATATCAATGCCAAGTGCAATACCTTTAACAATATGAAGAAATGATGATGAACAACCTGCCTTAGAACTTGATTCTCAAAACAGTGCAAATAAGTTATGAAGCCAATCCTTCTTAAATTGTGGACATTATCGTCTCAAAGTTCGCACTGAAGACTATCGACAACAACATGTAAAACTCGATAAGCAATGCATACGGATAAAAAAAAAAAGTCCAGCTGCATAACGAGTGAAAACTAGCGTCGTGAAAATTTAATCCGAGCAGTTAGGTGAGTCCCAATGTTTATACTCCCAGCGTCTGGTTATGTTTAATCTGCTACCTCTTTAGATTTTTTAATGCTTCCAAATAATATCCTGTGTTAAGCGTTTTCAAATTCTGTGATTGGGAGGGGGCTTAAATAACACTCATATAAAGGTGGTTTTTGTAGTATTCTTCGGGTTGGAGGTATATCGATTATATTGTCGTTTTATATAACAATGAAATATCGACGGAAAATAAATAACAAAAACTATACCTTATCGATACTGTCAGATTAGTATTTAAACTACGTTGGAAACAATTAAAAAACGGGCTTGTTATCTTTGTACCCTTATATGATACAGGAATTAATATGGGCATAAATTTAGCACAGACACGATTATCTCTGCTATTAATGGCTAGCCAGAGCTCTGATACAAAAAATGAACCCTGGAACACAGAACAGCATTATATATTTTGGCGTCTACAATTACTGTTAGTGCAAATGGGGTAAGAAAGCCGTAATCTAGTTAACACGGCATATAATCTCAAACCATGGTTTTCTCTCCAATATCAAATAAAAATACTTGAAGGACAATGAATAATATAGTGTAAGTGGAACATCATTGTATTGGCTTACCTTTTTCTCAGCAGTAATTCTGTTGGGAAATATGTGTCAGACACATTAGACACACACACACACACACACACACACACACACACACACAGACAGACAGGCACAGGTACATACTAGAGTATGTATGTATTGACTTTGATTTTTAACGTAGCTTTAACTACTTTTCAGTCATACCGCTACGATGTCTGCAGTGTAGCAGTTTATAGTGATGTCTAGCACCGGGACATCATACCACAGACATGTAGTATGATGACCCACCCAGTCACATTATCCTGACACCAGGCCGACCAGTCCTAGCACTAACCTTTTAATTCTGAGCACCTAGCGAGGCAACTGTTAGTACCATTTTATTATAAGTCTTTCGTATGACTCGGCCGAGGTCCGAATCCGCGAACTCCCACATCCGAGGTGTACGCTCTAACCACTAGGCCACAAGAGCGGTCGTACATACTAGAAATGGTCTCGAAGTTGAATTAGTACTTATACCAGCCCAAAGGATTTTGCATTAAATCTGTAAATCAAAAATGTTTCCAATCCTGACAAATTACATTGGCTATTATTTTGGATTTGGACTCGTGATTCTATTTCCAATTGTTCTTTGGCTTTAGGCAAACAAACAAAACCACGATACTTGTTTTCCTGTGACAGAGCGTATCTTCCAAATTTGCTTGAAGAAACCTGGCAAATTCCGAATGGTGTTTGACTGTGAAATGTTATGAAGTTCTTCTGACACGATCAGCTGATAATACTGATAACCCATGATACTCGATTAGCGTTCGAGATAAAATCAACTTGAATAGTAACGTACATTAAGGTAAATATTATTACTTAAAATTTGGTTCAAAGCCTTCAAAGCAAACAACAGGTTTATCAGATCGTTTAGCAAAGTAATTCCAGAACTCATTTAATCAAAACGACAGAAAGCAGAAAGGTATGTCCACAGTTTAAGATAGAAAGTGGGCTTATGGCCAGACTGATTTCCTGTACGCTCCTGAGAACACTGGAAGCCATTCCGGTATGTTTGTTGTGTATTACTCTGTGTTTCTATGTAAACGTTCCAGCGAGTATTTATTAATTATGATGATCTAGCAATATTATATCTTGCACAAAAAACCGACAAACATACGAAAAGAACTCCAAATCTTGTTTACTTATTTTCATTATCATACCAGTGACAAAATAGCAGGATGTATAAGCATTGCATAAAGGGAGGCAATACAGCTCTGTTCCATCATGTGCAGCAAGTGAGTATGCTCTGCACAACCGAATAACGCGTAGAACAAGCCATGGAAAACCAATAAGCAAATGGATCACCTGACGAAATTGTTAATGCTACTACTCTACGGTTTTAAACCAAGTAACACAAAGAAGCTAAACCAGCAAGTTTTGTAAAACATAACAAATAATTTGCTTATCTAAGTTAAAAAGAATGAAAATTAATAGGAACTTACAGTATTATGTATTGAATCCAGATCTTGAATGTGCTTAAGTGTCAACAGACTGGACTTATCACAATGGTATTGTCCAGAAATCAGTTGTATTAATCCACAATAAACTACCAAGATGTTGCTTTCGCCCAGTCCATTATATGAGCACTTTGTGATTCCAATGAATAATTTAAATTAATGGTTCCTCCCAAATTAAATCTAAACACAACATTAAATACAAATGCCAAATGGTATTAAAACAAGAACATTAATAGGAACTAGAAACTAGGAATGAATCAGTTCTCTTTTTACATATACATATTCGAGATTCTAGTAAGAATCTATATTGTAATATATCCCATGATGACTTATGTCGCATCACAACCCACCTAATTTATGTCGCAATACCACCCATCTGACTTAATGATCCATGGGAAATTACACCAAACTGTACCCATGTTCCTTTTCTCGAACTCGGACCCAAATTAGTAATATATTTATAGTTAGTTATTTAAAAATAGAATCTACAGTCATGGACCATTATTCAAATACACAATACAGTAATGCATAACACTAAATTTAACTATTCATTATAACTTATAAATATCAACAAGTTACTTGTTTTGCTCTGACCTTTACGTTCATGATAACTTTCACTGATGCGATGAGAGTAACTTTAAATATCTACTTATGCATGGCCAGTCAGCTATGTATGTATGTATGTATGTATGTATGTATGTATATTTCTGTACGTGCCTGTACGTAGGTAGGTATGTACTTCAGTGTACATAGGAAATGATCAATGCATTGAAAGAAAATGGACCAGTTAATAAAATAACGAGTATAACGAGTTACTCTCTTTTTTCTTTTGAACGTGCATGTATGTACACGTTATTATGTATTCGTGTAATAGAGATAATTTTTCGTTTATTTCCGCAAAGCGTTATTTTAAGTGCAACATGTCAACTCCTTACTTATTTAGATGTGATTACAGTTAACAGCAATATTTAGTACCATGAAATGATTTTTCATTTGAACGGAAGTTTCGAATTATTGCTGTCATAGTCAGTAGTATATGGAATTATCTCTACTATGACTGTCCTTGGCTTTTACTAC
>JAECUM010059569.1:0-26147 GCA_016617855.1 Megalonaias nervosa
TCGAGGCATTGCAAGTTTTTGACATTTTAAATTACAATTTACGCAGTAGTAGTCGTAGCAGGAGCAGGAGGAGACGGAGGAGGAGGTTATATTTTCAAAACTCAGCATTAGCTACGTTACTTGTGCATTGTATTTGTTTTGTTTCTTCACTGAGTATTTGGTAAGAAATTTCGCTTGTTACTGCAAAGGTCATTATTCATATAAAATCTTCTTGGATGGGACAATTCGTCTCCAGGTCTGATACTCGAGACGTTATTGCATGATGATATCGAAATTTCACCATGAAAATAAGAGTCTCATCAACCTTTCTCATATCAACGTTTAAGCATCATAAAAGGGCTTTTAATAGCATTTAGTGCACTGAGAGTGGATTAAGATGAGTTTCCTGTTGAAATTAAAATTAAACATGATTTTGAACTTATTGGAAGCTTTTCACGAGTATTCTTGTTAATATTGTCAACAGGAATGTAAATAAATCTTCGAATTTCGGTAAGTCGTAAATTAAGTTTTATGGGAGTCCCGTTCAGTACCATCTTCAACTGTTCATCGCAACCCGTATCGTAAATCTAGGAAAATAATGAACGTGACTATTAATCAATCCTGGGCAACGACTTTATATATTTAGATAGGATAGACGAAAGAGATGATGTCACTCAACAATAAAAGAATTTAACCTCTAAACTGCAAGGTCAATATAGATTCCTGCAAAGTACGGCATGATTTGTTTTAGTAACATAATCATTTCAAGTTCAAGAGAATTTAAATTATACATCTCCTACATAATCGAGTAACCACTCCGTTGATCTTGATATTTAATTGTTTAAGCGTTTAAGAGATAAAAACTGGATCTATGCAGTCATTGGAAGTGGGTACCGAGAAATATTAAGGGCAATGTGAAAGGCAACAACAATACCACAATGCTCAAAGGGAATCGGGAGAGGACAAGAGACACAGGACCCTTAGCAAAACTTTTCCCCACAGTAAATTTGCGAATTTTTGTATGGATATGGTTTCTTTACTTTCGCCAAGGTTTATTAATGGGTCTGTGGATGGTGGAAAGGGTGGCTGCATGAGTCACTGAAAAACAAGCGTACAGTATTTCCCTATTTCTCCAAAATTGTTTCTTTCCAGCTAGGGAATAATGTGACCTTAGAAGGTACGAGTTCTTCGTTTAACCGATTATATTCGTGTATAAGTTTGACCCAAGTGCAAACATTAAAGACCCTGATCTACCTTTGCATAATGCGCTAACGGATCAGGGTAGATGTCTGTTCTACTGATTAAGCCTAATTAAAAACTTCGTAGATCCAGGTCTGCCAATGGATAATGCGACGGCAGATCTAGGAGTATGCAGTTTTGCAGTTAGGTATGACTTATATATGAGCATGTAGGGTATATCCCTAGTACTCTTTGGCTAGTTTTAAACTTTTAGGACGAAAGGAGCTGACTGGTGACCGGAACTTTTGTTACCTCAGAGCACTCTTTCCGTTGCTTCCCAAAATTTGTTTATCCATTTTATTTACCCATACAAACATACGTGTCTTCGTCTCGAAACTCCTCTCGTGTGTGTTTATTTGTTAGTTCAGTTATAGTTTGGTCGTTCGGTTTTCCACTGCTGGTACTAAATACTATTTCTGTCACTGTCATCTTGTTATTTGTCTTTACTCTTATACTATTTTATTTCCCATCTTTTAATTTTTTGGGGGAGGGGGTTGCTTACTTGGTACAACGGATCGTGACATTTAGTTTTTTTTTAAATCCTGATTCGTTCTGTTGTCCTCCTTATCATTTATCATGATAATCGTCTTCTTCTTCGCCTTTTATAATTGTCATCATCATCATCATCATCATCGACACCATCTTCATAGACAAAGCTGCAATAAAAATTCTACTCCTCCTATCCGTATTTTCATTCATCTTTTTCTCTGCTCCCTCTCTGCTCCCTCATTTCCTTCTTCTCTTGTCTCTTTTGTTGCCGTTTCTTTTTCCTTTTTCCTTCTCCTTTTTGTCTTGTTCTTCATTTTTCAACATCAACATTGTTTTATCTTCTCTCCTCCTTTTTCTACATCATCCTACTCTTCCTCTTTCTTACTTTCATGTTTTCTACCACGTTCTGTACTGCCTTATCTTCTTGAGCTTGTACTTACTGCATCCTATTGGTTCTGCAGCTCCTGGGAATATTAATTATGGTACTAGTTGTTGCAAAATCATATCATATTTGATGGATTTATATTTTTGTCCCGTAGGTAACGATTATTCGCGAAATTTGATCCACCACGAAATATAACATTGTAGATTGTGAAATGTTCGACCCCACAAAACTGTATCCACAGAAATTCGTCCGCTTACATCCGACTGGACGAAATTGTATTGCCATGAATATTTTTGATGTAACTATACGGTGTCATCCCCCGTTCTTGGTATATATAGTTTGCTTTCTTTCTCGTATATGCCAATGATGTCTTTAACTGGCTTTGAAAGGACAATATTGATATCCCCTCTCCGTCGCACCATTTCAGTTTTACAAACCAATCAATGAAATGGAATAAGAACTGATATCATACACAGTAAACACGCTTTAATTATTGCCTATCTATTGCGCAGGAATTTAGGGACTATTTTCTTTGGGGAGGTTAACGAGCGTGGTAACATAGATATTTCCTCGGGCTATGATGATATCCAACCCGATTACGTGGGAACAACCCTAATACCTTTCGCCGGTGGCAGATAACTGGGATGGATTCTTTACCTACCTAAAAGTACACAATGTTTCTAAATTTTGCTAGCTTTTGATTGTATATATAGAGGATGCCGTAACAAGTTAATATGACGATGTAAACTACAATGTTTAATCATCTGGTATCAATAGACACGGAAGTAATCGGAGACAGAGAAAAGTCAACGGAGAACCATTCATCATCATCATCATCATCAGTCCCGTAGTCTGGTTGACCGTTGGGGCACCACACAAGACCGAACATCCAGCTTCCTCCATTCCACTCGATTTTCCATCAAGCCTGTCCACTCTCGAATGTTGTCTTCCCACCTCTTTCTCTGCCTGCCTCTCTTTCTTCTTCCTTGTACAGTGCCTTGCAGGATTGTCTTGGCAAGTCCTGATGATCGTGAGACATGCCCATACCACTGCAGTTTACGTTTTATCACTGAGCTCATGAGGTCTTCGTGAAGCCCAATGGCTTGTCTGATCCTCTGCCGTATTTCTTCATTGGTGACACGGTCTTTGTATGAGACGCCAAAGATCTTTCGGAAGTATCTCATCTCTGTGGCTTGTATCCTTTTCTCTAAGTCAGCTGTTATGGTCCATGATTCACAGGAGTAGAGAAATATGGAGATAACCAGTGAGTGCATCAGTCTGACCTTTGAACTGAGTGCGATGTTTCTGTCGTTCCAGATGGGCTTCAGTTTTGTCAGAGCTGCTGTTGTCTGCACAATCCTTAAGAGTACTTCAGGCTTCGATCCTTCATCTGTTACAATTCCCCCCAAATACCTGAAGCTGTGGACTGTTTCTAGCTTCGTACCTTGGATCCTGATGTCAGTACTGATACCCATGGTATTGTTGGTCATCAGTTTGGTCTTCTCTGCACTGATTTCCATGCCGTAGGCTGCGGAGGTTTTGTCGAGGCTCTTTACTAAGCTAGCTAGTTCTTGCTCATTTCCTGCTAGTCCATCAATGTCGTCGGCAAAACGTAAGTTGGTGACTGTTCTGACTCCGATGCTGACTGTCCCTTCATGCTTTTCAAGCGCGTCGGCCATGATTCTCTCCAGAAAGATGTTGAATAGTGTGTGAGAGAACAGACAGCCTTGTCTGACTCCGACTGTTGCTCTGAACCAGTCCGCTATGCTGCCGTTGAAGTATACTGCACTGGTGCCCTTGTCATACAGGTGCTCTATTACTGTGATGAGGTTGGCATTGATGTTGTACAGTCTCATGGTCGCCCACAAGGCTGCATGCCATACCCTGTCAAATGCCTTCTTGAAATCCACGAAGACGTGGTACAGATCTTGCTGGTGTTGGAGGTACTTCTCACACAATATCCTGAGGTGGTAGATCTGCTCTGTTGTGCTGCGTCCTGCTCTGAAACCTGCCTGCTACTCGGCAATGATCTTTTCAGTCTGTGGCTTTAGTCTGTTTAGCAGTATCCTCAACATGACTTTGCTTGGATGGCTTATAAGACTGATTGTAAGGTGGTTTTGACACTGTTGTAAGTTGCCTTTCTTGGGGAGGGTGATGATCAGTGATTGTGTCCACGGCGATGGCCATTCTCCTGTTAGCCAGATCTTGTTGCAGATGTTTGTGAGGGCGCTAATCATTGCTTCTCCCCCTGCTTGGTCCAGTTCTGCTGGGATGTTGTCCACTCCTGCTGACTTCCTCTTTTTCAACGATCTCACTGCTGCTTCTACTTCTTCCCGTAGGATAGGGTGGTTGCCGTTGTTAGTTTCTGTAGGGACGTTCAGTACCTCTGGATCTATTGTGGGTTGGTGGTTGTAAAGTTCTGCGCAGTACTCTGTCCATCTTTTCAGAATGTCTTTTTCTTCTGTGAGACAGTTTCTGGCTCTGTACGGAGGTAACTCGCCGTTGTTTTGTGCTTGTTAGATCTTTGACTAGCGGTACGCTTTCTTGCTGTTGTTCCTTTTCAAGTTTCCCTCAATGTCTTTGGACTGTTCTTCCATCCAGTTCTCTTTTGCTTTTTTCATGCTTTTCTTTACTTCCTGGTTGACTGCCTTGTACTGCTCTGCCCCTTTTGTATCGTTCTTCTTCTTCTTCAGCTCCCTCCTCTTGTCACACAGGTTCAGGACCTCAGCTGTGACCCAGGGCTTCTTGACTGGGCGATGTCTACCAAGGATCTCGCTGGCTGTTTCGGTCGTTGCTGTATTAAAGGTGGTGATCAACGTGTCCATGTCTGTATCGTCAGCGTCGAGGATGGTGAGCGGTGCAAATTTCCCACCAATCTTTGCTTGGAAGGCTTCTGCTATTTCTGGATCCTTCAGTTTCTCGAGATCGAACTTTATTCTTGTTTGGTTATTTTTCTTGACCTTCTTTAGATGTAGCCTGAAGGTCATCATCACCAGATCATGGTCACTTCCAATGTCCGCTCCGGGAAAACTTCGAGTCTTGGCGATGTTTACACTTGACTGTATGCGCCTCTTTACCATGATGTAGTCGATCTGACTGTGATGGTCTCCGCTTGGACTGTGCCATGTCCATCTTCTGGATACTTTGTGTTGGCCACAGGTATTTACCAGCATAAGGTCGTTGTAACTAGCGAATTCCAGGAGCCTCAGGACTCTCTCGTTGGTCTGTGCATCGCAGCAACGCCCACATGTTCCTTTACTGTTCATGCAAGCGTCCTCGCCTATCTTGGCATTCTAATCGCCTTGCACAACCAGAATGTCTTTCTTCGGTGTTTTAGCCACAACTTCTTGTAGCTGGTCATAGAAGTCATCCACATTTGCGTCATCATAGTCTAATGTTGGGGCGTATGACTGTATGATGGTGATTTTGAATGGTGTTGCCCTGAGGCGGATGGTGATGCGCCGGCTGGAGACTGGCCGACAGCCCGTGACAGTACTCACGCTGTCCTTGTGGACAAGGAACCCAACTCCCTGCTCATGCTTGTCCTCTCTGCCACTGAAGTACAGTTTGTGGCCTTCCAAAATAGTAGTTTCTCCAATGTTCTTCCATCGTACCTCACAGAGTCCTAGGATATTCCAGCGGTAACTGTTCATTTCATATGTAAGCTCCTCTAGCTTTCCTGCTGCTCGCAGTGTTCTCACATTCCAGGTGCCAATGGTGATGTTGTTCCTGACACGAATCTTGCTGCTCTGAGCACCAGTCGCATATTTTCCACCTCCGCCCTGGTGCATGACGGAAGGCGCGGCCCTTGTTGACCCGGGCGACGACCGAGCCGGTATGGGATGAGTAGTGATTGTCATTTTTCATGTAGTGTGTCTAGGGTAGCTGACGCCTGGCGGAGCCCGACCCTCTCCAGGCCTGACCACAGCCGATTTGCTCCAACTAGGTGGCTCGCCTTGGTCACGAACATGTAGCCGTTGAGCTGTTGGCAGCCCTTCCTCTTGGCCGTTGACTTCGTCTCGGAAGTTCTTCTGCCCAGTGATGCCGTGTTAACATCACACTATTCATCCATAACTGGAAAACTCGTGGGGGGCGGGAGCGTCTACCTTCCCGTGCAAGTCTGGAGGACTTGCCCACTGCCCATGGAGAACCATTCAGATTTCATAATAATCTTTCCTAAAATTCAGATTTCATAATAATCTTTCCTAAAATGATCCCATCTTGAAATTAGAAAGCATTTTATTTTGAAAGTTTAAATTAACAGAATAAAACAAGTTTAATCTTCATCCAGTGTACATTCATTGTGCAAACGGCTATTTTTTTCAGTATAGTATAATTAATATTCGATATAATATAATTAATATTCGATATATTATATTTATAATCATCGTCAGCACAGCTGTTGGTGTAAGATGGTTCTTTAGACCGAAGAATCCACAGAACCTGCTGGAAACCGCCAAACTGTCATCATATATGTTTTGGAAATGGAAATAAGAAAGAAATAAGTGGAAACAAGTCACCCATACAAATACTTTTACCTGGAAAAAGTCAAAGGAAAACAGTTGATAACGCAAAAAGTCACAGGAAAAGACGTCATCATGCAAATAGTCATAGAAAAAAGTCACAACCAAACCTGGATGAGATAGAGTAAAATTGGGCCTATAAATTAGCTCCAGCCATATAATAATATTGACTGGCAGTTTCGGGGATGATATCGCCTATTCATTAAAACCCGCAAAACTGTTGTCAGTTTTGATTGCATATATCGTGTATATTTTATACACTTACCGGTATTTCTCGCGGCTGTTAAGCTACATCAGTTGAAGGGTTCTTTTGCCTATATGTAAATACTATTTCCTGATCATTTGTAACTCAACGTGGAATAACACAACCCTCTGTCCTGTGGCCAATTTGAATTTTGCGCTAGATATTGCTGTTACCAAATACTGGTAAGTGTCTAAACTGTACGCAGGTGTGTTCCAAATAGATTGCATGCAGCGAAACTGCACAATTTAATAAACAGGTGATATCATACCCCACATATCGACCATCAGTATCAGCAAAGATCTGAGGGACAGATTTATCGGACTAGAGTAAAACCGTAGATAACATAAAGTACTACAGTTTTTCTCTTTCATATTTAGCCATATCTGATGTAAACAAAAAAAGCAATGAATTAGAGCATACCTTATAACAAAACTACAGGGTACCAGTCAATTAGATCTTTACACGAGTAAACTTTCTTTTCTACTACCAAAACATAATTGATGGGCAAACGCTACGGATTCCCAAATGTCCCATACATTTGTTTAAAGAACCCAGCTATTTTGTATGACATAAAATTGTGTCAGTTGTATCATTTGAATCTATGGGATTAACAGTGATCAACTTGTTTCCGTTTTAAATTAAAGATAGATATTTTTTCATTTCTTTAACATGCAGGCTGAGTGTCTCCTTAAAACCTTGTCCTCCTACAATAAGGACGGCCATTCCAGGTCGTCGGGTACTAAATCGACCACCGTAGCAGTCGAGACCTTTAAATAAAAGGTTCCCAGTATCTGTTCTTTTCTTTTGACCGTGCGAAAGAAGGAAAAGATAAGAACGAAGCAAGTACGGATTGAAGAACGAAGTCAGGAGGAAAGGAACAAAAACAGTACAAGAAATGTACAGGTTGAAAATAAATCTTTAATCAGTACAAGAAGAGAGCCTGTTAAAAATCATTCTCACCCGCCGTGAATATAACATAAAAAATACGTTCATTTCGTACAGAGTTTAATGTGTGTATAGACGACTACACCAAACATATAGGGTGAATGCTGGAAACGGCCACCACATATACGTATCCTCTGTCGAAACAAAGATTCAAACTCTGTTTTGCGGTATGGATTTATGTAATGCGTGTTTCTATCTCCGTTATATCTGACTTATTGATTTGAATTAAAGAATTCAAATTAATTGCGTTAGGTACTATTTTTGGTCAGTACGCAACTTCAATCGATTACGATTTTTTTGCGTACTGGATGATCTTGTCATTTTGTGTTTACTTGGTTAATTAGGTAGCTAGCTCGTTTGATTTTTGAAATGCTATTATGTCATTTGGGTTTTGTTTTCGGTAATTAAGCAGTTAATTTGTAATATATAAAACTCTAAGCAACCTACCATTTCCACATTCGTTCTAGTTTCCGAACAAAATTCCCTGCTTCATAGCTCAGTCAAATGCTTTTGTGTCAGATCTAACTCCTGTACGTTTATTCTGTCCCGGACAAATCTTACAAGATACGCATATTTTTTCTTGCAAGATAAGCATCATTTTTCTTCTTCATCAATAGTTAATGTACGCAGTTGTGTTTATATTTTATTAGAATTGACTATTTAACGTTTTATTTCTGTGAAAAGAAAACCGAAGTTTTTTTTTTATTTTTTTTTTTTTTTTTTTTTTTTTATTAAAATATAACCTTTTATTCATTTTTTTTTTCTCGCAGTGTTGTATATTTGTCCTCACGAAGCCATGTCCTTTCTGAAAAAGATTAATTGCACCAGACACCACCAGTTCCATAACCTCCAAGTCTTAAAACGTAATTGGAAACAAACGGATAATGAGTCTAAATTTTCACCCCAGGGAAGCAATTTATCTGCGATTAGGCAAAAAAGATGTTATTTATATACAAAGCATTTATTTATTTCAGATACTTGCGCAGCTGACACTGCTAGTGAATAATTGTGAATAAGTACGTATATAATAAGATCAGATAATCGTAACGGACTTAGTCAAAATTGTTTATATAGTTCTATATGATAAAATAGCATTGGGGCATTTCAAGGTCATAACTAACTGAAATAGAAATTCTGAAAATTCCTTCATATATAACATAATCATAATTTGATGTGGGTGAATTTAATCGTCTGCTTATAGGAAAGATTGACTGTCTTAGGAACCCACTCCACAGTAGTGCATACATTCGAGGGTGGTATGTAAACATACATACATACATACATACATACATACATACATACATACATACATACATACATACATCAGTGGCGACACTAGGAGGTGCGAGGGATGCGGACCGTACCGGGTGGCACCTTCAGAGGGGGTGGCACCAAAATGACTGTCTATAAAATGTTTGAATTTTTGTGCAGGAAGGAGGTCCATGGGGGTGACACAATAAGTTACCACACTGGGTGACGCCAACCCTAGTGACGCCACTGACAAACATGCATACATACATACAAACATACATACATACAAACTCATCTATCCATCCATACATGCATGCATGCATGCATCTATCCATGCATCCATCCGTCTATCCATTCATCCATCCATCCATCCATACATACATACATACATACATACATACATACATACATACGCACGCACACACACATACACACAACCATACAACCATACATACATACAAACAACCATACAACCATACATACAACCATACATACATACAACCATACAACCATACATACATACATACATATATACATATATACGCACTGTAATGTGTCGAATTTTGAAGAAGTACTGGATCCTAAAGTTGAATAAATTGTGCATTAAACTTTTATCATAGTCAAGCCACAGAAAAGTCTTTCAGAAAGTTCACTTTGATATTTCCCTTGTTTTATTTGTGAAACATAAAAGGGCCTACGTTTAAGCTTCAGTGGAATTGAGCCAGTCATCGTAACAGTATGTTGGCAGAGAGTACATTAGAATTACAACCGTGTCTGTTCGTAAAGGACCGCATGTCAAATAATTGATCTTCAAAGTAAAGCTAACTGCATCATATCCTAGGCTGTCAAAATCTGATGAAAGACAAGATTATTTTGGGGAAAATTTAGGAACATTTGCTTTCGATTGGTCAGTTAAAATCAAGGCGTACACTTTGGATGTAATCTGAATTTAAGGTAGCGACTTGGCTCAGAATTCTTTAGTCCAATTTTGCTTGCGAGAAGTCGAATTTGAGACTTCGGTGGAAACCTGAGAATATAGTGTCCCTCGTTAACAAAGTAGAGAAGCCAGATAGCTGTCTTGAAAGGAAAAGACAGGCTATAGTGCTAGGACGCACGATTGTGTGGAAAAGAAACAGCATTAAAGTAGGCAAATTTAATTTCCATGTAATTTTCTATTTTGTTGTTTGGTTTTATGCAAATGTGTCGTATTTCATAGGATTCTGTCGATATGTTAGAGTGTTATGCAATTTATTTCTTTAATTTAACAGTTATTAATTCATTGATAGAATTGACGGATTTGTGATTAATCCATATATTCAAATGTATAGAATTTTTTTATGGTTATATGATTTAATTTCCTTTGTTTGTAGGATGATACTGTTTATCGTGAGTTAATGATAATTGCATATTTATATATGATTTGGTAATGCTCAAATGATCTTGCAGGTTATTGGTTACTGTAAGCTAGAATTTAGTGAATCTTATACAATAGTAATCGAGCATTTATCTTATTGAGTGGAATTGACTAGCCAGATGTAAGAAGACGTATAGTAATGTATGCTGATATATACGGCAGCATCGTTTGTATATAGAACACGTGTCAATTGCTAATCAATTACCGCGTGGCACAGGGACGATGAACTGTTTAAGTAAGGTCAGACTTGGTATATTGCAATGGTCATTTGTAACTATAGATAATGATTGTACCTTACCTCAAATACAGTATATTTGTAAGGTCCGTTAATCGTTAAGGTCACATTATGTCAGAATTTATGCAGTGTGGATAGCTGTTTACGTTTCTGAATAAAGGAAGTGAGAGATTTTATATATACGGATAGGTGGTCAAATATATATAGCTTTAGTCGTAACCTTGTCATCTAAGGGAACAGCTTTCTACATCCTCCCCGAGAAACCCGACGAGGACAGTCCGCGAGGGAAGTCCGCAAATAGAGAGTTCAGAATAGAAGGGTCAAGAGGAAGAACCAAACATACGTGGAATACACAAACTCAAGAGAGAACGACGCCAGGTGATGCAAGTCGAGCGTGGACATTGTACTTTTTTCACCACTCGTTACTATGATGAACAAATCCGTAAATTGAACACTGCTATTAAATTCCATTAATGTAAATCGGTTGGATTGTAATTGCAATTTTTGCTTATGTATTAATTAATTAAATTTATTTTATTTTATTGTTTAAGGGGGCTCGTATTTGTTTGTTTCTTATCAATAGTCTAGCTTAGTTCTCTCAATATTTTATCTATCTACTCACACTGGGCAATAACATCAAGTGAGGTCATCCTCTAGATAACGATCGCCAAATCAGTTAAAGAGGGGCGCTCACCACACGACACACCCCTTTACACATACATACATACATACATACGTACATACATACATACATACATACATACATACATACATACATACATACATACATACATATCGCGGTTAGCCATTTTGCATGGATGCAGATATAATGAATGGTAATCAATTATTAATCCAGACAATAAATTGTTGGTTGATATTCTCGACACTCGTATACACAAAGGGGCATTATATACTGTCACTCTATGATAATCATTAGACACGAATTCTAAGAATAGCAAGTATTTTAAAAGCTTAACAAGTATTTTAGAATAGTTATACAACTGTAATCTAAAGGAAGTACAAAATCGAACAGAAACTGAACTTGCGCCAGTCAACCGCTTTCCAAACATCCTTGTCTGTTGTCTGTCGAACATAGGTTTTCCAAGTATACGACGACCAAGGTCAAACACGTTGCTACTGATACAAATATGTATATGTTTACTACAGAAGATGTCAACATAGATTACCCGACAATTCGCTCCCTCCCCAATTGTGCTAATAAGAAGGTGTTTAACCATATGCAGCTATATGATCTATACCAGTTTGTCGCATCCTCGATAGGAATAACGTTTGATGTCTCCATTATAACAGATTATACTGAGGTTTCTGATTGTTTTGTTTCAACTTTCTCAACGAGTGACACTTATCCTGTGTTTACTGCAAGGAAACCGTCGTCGAAAGTAGAAAACGGGCCCCCAAAACACCTATCACTTATTTATTGCTGTTGATGTAAGTGGCTTTCTTACCGTACTTTAACCATTATCTGCTTATTCGCTTTCTTTGTTAGATGTGCCGTATCTACTCGCTTATAAGTTGAGTCCAACTGTAAACAACATTGACTCTGATCCGCCGTAGCATTACACGCCAGCAGATCGGAGTCTCTGTTTTCTACTTTGAACAATTCAGTAGTGTCTTTGTTTCTGTTTAAATACATATTCTCAATAAACCCTGTTCAAGAAACACCTGCGATATATTTAGATCTTCTGTAGATGGAAGGGTACCTCTTAATACCTACTTATGTCTATCATTAATCTCCAAATTCTACCCATAATATATTCTTCTGTCTACAAAGGGTACCTCTTAATACCTACCTCTGTCTACCATTAGTATTATAAAGGGTACACCTAATACCTTCTTCTGTCTAACATTAATATATTAAGGTCCTGCCAATACTTACTGCTGTCTTCCATTGATATCCAAAGGGTACACCTAATGCCTTCTTCTGTCTAACATTAATATATTAAGGTCCTGCCAATACCTACTGCTGTCTACCATCGATATCCAAAGGGTACACCTAATACCTTCTTCTGTCTAACATAAATATCTACAGCTGAAGTGTTAAAACATCTTCTCAGCTGAGTTGTTAATACATTAATGGATACTACTCTATCAAGTCATAAAATCTTACAAATAACCACCTATGTAATTTGTTTAGTATATCACCTACATTTATAGACATATATGAGTCCTACATTATTTTGGTGAAGCATTTAAACAAGATGTTTCTTTCCATTTTCTTCGTACCTTAATAAATATAACTTTTTTATATTCAACTCAGGACACAAAGTACATCGCTTTTGCCGATATTACATAAATCGTCAAAGGTTGTTATTATTTTTACGTAATTGTTTTTAAACAATAAAGTTCACAATGTGTATTTAGTTCACTATTCACTTTCTCTGTTGTTTCATAAAAATTATGTACTGATTTTGCAAAGGTATTTTAACTTGTTGACCACACTATTTGGTTTTAAAGAAAAAAAAGTCCCAAATAAACAAACAAATGCTCCACCTGAGTCTTTCTTAATAATCGTAATCAACTTATTTCATCATCATCATCATCATCATCATCAATCCCTTAACCCAAGAGGTCGTTGGTGCACCACAGTTAACTTTACAACCAGATCTCTTCATCTTTCCCTGTTCTCTACTGCCCTTTAAGTTAATACAATTAACTTTGTCCATCTAACTCCAAGATAAAAATTACTCATGGCGTTCCACAAATATCTAATTTTGGTCCCATTCTATTTACGCTTTAAACAAATCTAACGCTTTAAACATATTTACGTGTAAAATTCCCTTTCTTATTTGGGGACCACTTCCTCTGTCACACATTTATCTTCTTAGTGTTCATTTCAGCATCCTATTAAATTGTTACTGGAACGACACTACTGAAATATATTAAACTGTGCACCTGTACATGCCAGATAGTATTACTGTCAACATATTGTGTGCTAAACGTCGCTAATACGTCTGTATTTGTCATGAATCTATGTAATTTCATTGTTCTAGTTATATTGTTTTGTGGTAACTTTGCACTGTCTTTGATATGTGTGTAAGCACTGTGTTTCTTCTTAGTGTATAGATGCTTGATAGATTTGTGTCATTGCATACTATAATGCTGCATTCTGTGAGTGTTTTATTGAATTTTCAATTATGTACGTTGTGCGCTGTACATATCATTTGAATATTTAATTTAATTGAGGCATACTAGGTCAAATGTTTTTCTTTTTTTAAATAATTGAACCTAAGTCACGCTGTTAGTTGGTACAAACGTGGCTGGGATAACTGTTCTTAACATTGTACTTTCTTAAACGTTTATCTTACTGCCAAAATGGAATTTGGGAACTTTCAGTGTCATTTTTCAAGTGTAAAATTGCGCGTGTTTCATTTATTAGGCAGGAGGCATTCATTAAATATATTACGTGTCATTGGCATGCACGCCATAAATACGTAGTTTTTAACACAAATGTTGTACTAATGGAGTGTTTATGTGGTATCTTTAGTAGCGACGATCTGAAAGTCCTTCTTCTGAATTCTCAAAATAGTTGAGCCAATCACACTAGCTAGAAACAAAACATTATATTTTACGTTTGATTTCAGGATGAATTCCATCACCAACAGAGCTGAAATTGAAGTCAGGTTGAACATTTATCTTTCCAATCGTTTTCAAAACTGAAAATAAACAACGTGCCGCTCATATGACTACCTGCTGCATCGTTACTCTCCTTTACCTCCATCATTTTCTTCTAGATATTTATTGTTTACGCCTTGTACAGAGAGAGACAGGCAGACAGAGATGCACATATGCGCTCGTAAATCACACAAATAAAATTGTGACAATTGTTTATTATGCATACCGTTTATAAGATAATTTTATAGTCACGGTCTGGACTCTTAAGGATAGATTGGGAAAAGGTGGGAAGCATGACATCTTGGTGAAATGTTTGATTTTATTCACGGACATTCATCGTTCTAAGTACCTTCATGAGAATGAGTATTTTCCGTGGTGGAAATGGCATTGGGAATGTGTTGTAAGGTGCAAATGTCAAGCCAAAACAACAGCTTCAATACAGGTAACATTTCACAAGGAAGAAACAAAACTTAACAACTTATCTAGGCACTCACCCGTGTTTCAGTCAATCAAAATTGCTCTATTTATTGGGACGCATTAATAATCCGACACCCTACCCGCTGAAACTGAGATTTGTTATCGTTTTAAGTCCAGGTGCCACACACCTCTGAAAATTAAGTGCTACTGACACTGATTTTGTTAAGAAATCTGAGTGATAATCGTCTTAGTCTATCAACAGTTTGCTGTAATCGACACGCAACTAATCCAAGCCAAATAAGCTTAGAAAGACTGGAAGGACGGGGGTGGGCACAGCTGGAATAAAATGAACACTTCAGTCTTAGGGTTTTGCTTTCATTTGAATTTATCGTCATTTGGAAGTCGGGAAGAGAAATTAACATTTGTACAAAATTATACGCTTGAAAGCGCTTTGTTAAACTATAAAAATTGGAAGATCGTCGTCAGAGATAATTCATGCGTCATTTGTCTTATTCGACAATAGATGATACAATCTGAGATGCTTGTGTATATCTTACTGCGATGAATGTGCTGTTCAAAATAGAAGAATTTCCCATTATCGCAATAATCGAAAGCGAGGCTAAAGTTCTATGCATTAGTTTGCCACAAGTTACGTATTTTCAGGAACCGTTCCGTATTGAATAGAACAAATAACGTTGTAATCTAGTATGTTTAGGGTTTGCATATATACCTTTTCATGGCTCATCGCTGTTTTACGTATTAGCAGTGAGGATATGTAAATACGGTTAAGGAAAATTCAACGATGTTTGTGGTGAGAAACTTAAATTATCAATCAGTTCTTTAAGGAAGATTGTCAACTAAATGTGGAATAAAGGAGGGGCGATAACGAAATCAAACTGTTTGGAAATGAAAAGTAATTGCCTTAAAAAAAAAAACGCGGAATAGAGAGCGATCATCGTCTTTTTGACTGGCAATATTGCATATTTAAAACAAATGTGTAGTGTTTATACTAACTGAATATCATAACTTAAATGAAATCTCAATCGAATAAATATATAAATATCTCATATATTGACGTGGTGTGGGTGGTTGGACGGGTAAAACGTATATATATATATATATATATATATATATATATATATATATATATATATATATATATATATATATATATATATATATATATATAGTATATATATAATATATATATATATATATATATATATATATATATATATATATATATAAGCATAAAAGGACGGATATATGACAAATAAAAAAGTCCCCAATTGAACTAAACGAATGGACATTCAGGCATAGTATCGTGATGTGTCAGGGCGTTCTTTGTGTCTCATTGCTGTCATGCAGTGGTTTTACTTCCTTAGCTACATCCATAGCTTCATCCTCAGCTCATACCCCGGTAGATAAAGTCGACGATGCTCCGACAAGAGATTGTAGAATATGTCAGCAATACGTACTTTGGGGTTGAATCAGGTACCATATCTTTCTGTTCTTATTTTCCATCGTAAATACTCAGTAAGTATTCTGTGATGCTATCTGTGTAATATTTGCCAGATTAAAATAAGAAAAAACAACAGCATATTCATCCGTTGGCACCTGTCATGAAGGTAAACCTGTTGTATAGAACAAAAGATTTTTCTTGTCAGTTGTAATAGGCAGATGTCCTTTTGTGGACAGTTTACCAGGTTGTTTCAAATCCACTGCGATAAAAGGGGATAACTGAATGACATCTCTCAAATGGCTAATTCAACACATACTGTTAAGTCCTGCGATTTCTTATCACAACAAGCATAAGCTGCATACAGAGATGCTTAAGTACTTGGTATTGGACAGTTACCAACAATAGCCATGTTTTGCTGTCTTAATTTTCACCGCGATGGTGGAAAATAAGAACAATTAATTGTACCACTTAATGGTTGAATACCATTCCACATTCATTATGCACAGGAAAATCATTACTAAAAATAAAGAAAAATAAACGTACAGTTTTATAGATTTGTTGCTTCAAATAAACTCACTTCCACTTACGATATGAATAATGTGATTGCTTTTAGAATAATCAAAACTTAAAATTATTTTATATTTTCTTCATTTCAGTCTAAGTTATGTTACCTTCCACATATTAACTGAAATCAATCTAGCCAGGCAACAGCTGGTGGGCCTTGTAATTGCTCATATGAAAAGAGATCTGGGTGTGCTAATTATGGCTGGTTGGCGAGGTGGGATTGAATTACGGGTGGGGGTGAGAAAGATGGGTGGGGCAAGAAGGTGAACAACTAATAAGATAATTGAGAAGGTTAATACGACGATTATATTTCTCACATGAAGTGAAATATAACCTGAAATATTGTTTCAAATCAAAACTGTATACATTTCTTGGACGACATCACCGAATAACGATTTAAGATAAATGTGATGAAAAATGCAAAATTGTCAAGGTTAAAATCTCAGCCACCTTTAGGTGATTATATCTTGTCGTGTTTTTTTTTTTTTTTTTTTCCCACAATGAGATTTGATGGTAGAGCGTTGGACTCTTAATCCCGTAATCCAAGGGTCGCGGGTTCAATACCCGCCCTGGCCAGCCCGGGTTAGTCCGGGTCAGCCCGGGTCGGCTGACTTGTTGTGTCCTTGGCAAAGGCACTTAACTCCCATTTTACTGCCAATAATGTATTAAAAGTACATTTTAAAATTTAAAAAAAATATTTATAAAATATATATCGTAGCTTCATTATTTACTTGAAGCCATCTTTACATAGGAGAGTGTGTCATAAAACCTGCAACATGTATAATTTTATAGAATTCTTGCTTTAAATAAAAATAAGCTAAATTAAAAATTTGAGCTGAATTCAGTGGGTATACTTGATATTTACTCTAACTTCACAATTGCAATAAATTGACTGATTTCTTCATACGTGAAAGAGACAAGGTGTTAAGATTGATTGACATGGTGAAACTATTATTTACCATCTCTAAAGAAATACAACCATTTAAAGCACCATTCTGCAAATCGAGCGTTTAGGCATTTATATACCCTAATAGATAGATAGATAGATAGATAGATAGATAGATAGATAGATGGATGGATGGATGGATGGATGGATGGATGGATGGATGGATGGATGGATGGATAGATAGATAGATAGATAGATAGATATTCTACTATTTACTATTTTCGTTTTTGACGCCTCGTGGTTTCCTTTTTGTATATTTTAACTAACACATTAATTTAAATACTAACAGATAAATGTAATTTTTGAGCATATTACGTTTACAAACTGTCATGTGACACCTTTGCTATCGACATGTGTCCCACACTACATTGGAGTTTCTTTAAAAAGATTCTTTGAATACCTTGCTCTATTCAGATTAGATTTGGTTTTGTAATTTAGTCAATGAATAACGCTAGAAGCACGCACACAGGTACAATATATAATGAGCATGCATTATTATCTACATCTAGTCAATACTCGCACAATGAAAGCTTTATTTCTATTGTATTTTACAAAACAATATCAAATCTTAGGGGATATTCAACTCAATTATTTCAAAAATCACAATTGCAGCCTTAGGGGGTCAGTAGATACAAATCAAAATTTCAATAATGAAATACGTACATGTATAAGTGGGAACTCTGCTCATCCTAAAATTCTTCTGGTTGAGTTGAGCATTTTCTATGTATGTGTCATAGTGCATTGTACTATATCAACTAATCTGAGTTTGAAACAATGGAGATAACATTAAAAAAGACAACGCTTCAAGACTTTAATCCCGGCAGTTTCTGAAAAACAAAATAAAACACAATGCATATAATATATTATTACAGGTGAGGACTGCACTATTCTTCTGTTCATGTGTAAGTAGGCGTGTGGTGCTACTAACTTCCTCCTATAGCAACAAAGCGAGCATAAGTAGGGAATATCATTAACATTTTTCATGTTGTTTTAGTGCGTGTGTGTGTTTTTCAAAACATATCTGACCGGAAAAAAGCAGTTTGAAATACATGTCAGCGTGTCAATATCTGACATACCTCTCTCTCTCTCTCTCTCTCTCTCTCTCTCTCTCTCTCTCTCTCTCTATATATATATATATATATATATATATATATATATATATATATATATATATATATATATATATATATATATATATATATATATATATATGTAAGTAATATATATATATATATATATATATATATATATATATATATATATATATATATATTCAATGTATATTCAATGTTTAAAGTCATCGAATATATATAGTCAGCTGTTTAAAGTGATCTAAACTTTTTAACAGTCACAATACATCTTAAATATGAATCATCCATCACATTTGTAGTATCATTAGGAAAAGTGTATTTTTTAAATGCCATTACGATGATGTGTCCCTTCGATGTTCCCTTACAATGTACTAAATAAGATAGGATTCAATTTCAATGATAAATAGATAACGTGATAAACGACACCCTTGCCTAACTCCACCACAAATGGGAAAGAATTTTGTAAAGAAACTATGATTCATAATACATGTATTTATATTGGTGTAAGTGCTATCCATTGTATGAGAGAATAACCAAAGTTAAGACATTCTAAAACCGAATAAGATATTCTCTATCGAACATGTCAAACGGATTTTTTAAACCTACAAAAACAAATAATACATTTATTTTTTACAAATCAAGAGAAGAATCATTATTTTCAGCAATTACAATAATATCAAATAGATCACAGACGTATCTTTTCCTCCAGTATTTTCAACTATGTTAATACCAGTCTGGATGCTGATGGATGAATTATGCTTGGGGTAATATTGCGATTGCTTTTCTGTCTCTATTATCATCGGCATTAAGAAGTGTGATTGGTCTCCAAGCACTTCAATTTTGAAAAATCTGTATCCTATTTTTTTTCTTATTTGTATAAGGGAAATTAGTCCTTGTCTTTGGAGAGATCATGACATATTTGTCCAAAAAACAATGAATAAATGCAATTATACAATTATATTATTTCATTCCCAAAAATTATAAATTATTTTTATAAATTCATTTTAGGCCTCTATCACATTCAGTTTAAGTCAAAAAGACTTCACACGACTTTGTATCATCAGCATTTTATATTGCCTCATAATCACATTTATCAGATTTCCTTTACATATATTTTCATTAAAAATTCTAGCTTCTTCAAGAATATTGTCTGGATTTGATAGACGGACGATTCTGTTTTTTTTTTGTTTTTTTTTTCTTCAAGTGTTTGAAAGATTCTCCTGCCAAAGCTCTTTTACTCTGGATCAACAAAATGCTTTGTTTTTCCGTCACCATCACCCATCCAGTTTGCCTTCATATAATGATAATGATTTTTATTCTGTCTTCACTAATTACATTTAATTCGACCTTTTTTTGGAGAAAGCTTCAACTTTTCTCCATCATATGTTTCCTCATATATTTTGCAAGCGAGACTCGATTTTATGTTTCGGTTTTTAAGTTAACGTCTTTTTTTAAAACAAAAGTCTAAATCGTAATATGAAGTGCAAATAAAATCCACCACAATAATGAAACTATAATCATCATGGTATCTGATGTAGTTTTCATTATGTTAATTAATTAAGACTAATCTTTATTCGTACCATACACATTTCGTAAAATTGCGTTTTTTATCTTCACAGGTTATACCCAATGGCAATATAGTACATATTCCCAATTCAAGGTCCTACCTGATCATCAAAAGGAGATGATTTTTTTAAACGAAGCATGCTTGCGTCTAAGTGCCGATTTTGTAAACGATAGTCTTTTCATGTCATATACCACACTATTTGGATCATGTTTATTAAATTGCTGACAAATATTGCGGAAATCCCATTTGGTCCACGAAAGAAAAGCAACTTGGAGAGAGAGAGAGAGAGAGAGAGAGAGAGAGAGAGAGAGAGAGAGAGAGAGAGAGAGATGGGATTCATGAAACAGCCACACCAATTTAAATAAAACACAGAAGACGAGTGATTTATTTCTTCCTCTGCTCGACAATATTAAACTATACAAATTTAGGAACGATAGAAAAAAAAGTTATTTATCTCTTATTGATTGTCAGATGATTAAAACGACGTAATGATTTTACGGAGAAAGGATACTCAAATTGAAACAAAGAAGAAAACTGCTTACACACTACCCTAGCCTTCTCCCGTCCCCACTTCCCTTTGCACGAATATATCCTATCCATGAATGCAAAGTTTAGGTCCCTCATATCTCCTGTAATGGTCGTATGGAGGTGAAGAGGTTCCAACCCCACCTCAGTACAAACCCATTTATATTACGATCAAATAGTTTTAATTAAATGGCAGCATTTTCTCCTTTCCTAATAGACAGCATCAAGTACTGATTCTATATCAAACAACAACTAAATCTACTGGCATTTTCGCTGTATTCACATTGTAGCATGTCCTGTACAGATGGGATAACCTTCGCACGTGACAGATATATTTGTTTGTTAAAGTTAGTTTTTATGTGTGTATAAAGCTTAAAAAAGATATGGGAAACGATTTAACTTTGGTCCAAATTAAATTACGTGTCGGGAGAATTAGTTGCATTAACTTTTGTCGTTCATTTATTCCCCCCTCCCATCTATGTTTTAATTTCTCTCCTGAATGGAGACAGGAGAAGCAGAGGCTCAATGGTTAGCGTCGCGGAATCGCGACTGAAAAGAAGCTGGTTCAAATCTTATCATCCAATCGACCCATGTCAGCTTCGGTGGCGTGTCCTTGGGCAAGGCACTTCATTCTGATTACCTTGGCACTAAATAACCTAATACTAGTAAAACAAACCAAACTGCACGAAGTTTGTAAGGAAAATTTTAATTGTATACAACAGGAGTGGATAGACGGATATTTTAGGAACAAACGTGATGTAAATAGAATGAATTCACGTTTTCCTCGCAACCTTTGTGAGAGAAAGAATTAAATATGGAAACCAAAGACGTGCGTATCAAGATCGACGCAGATCAAAAGGGGTAGGTGGGTGTCGAACCGACCAAAATCTCTTTATTTCAATATGTATGTTGTGGGGTTTTGTTTTTGTTGGGTTTTTTTTTTGTCAAACTAGAGCAGTAGAAGTGAGTTCTTTTTATTCTGTTATTACATTATGCTATCTTTGCCTATATCGAGGCACATACATCCTTCCGAAATACACTGTCATTGTAGAATACGAGACGTATATCATTATAACCTAAAGGCTGTTTCAGTGGCACGGCAGCCGCCCAAGCCACTCCGGCACCCCTAGGGACAGTAACTGTGTCCAACATGCCCATCAGACAACTCTTAAATTGGGAAGGGGGGGGGGGGCATAATTAGCTTTTGCTAGGCTGGAGGTGCGGTTTCTTTAATACTGAAAAAAAAATAACGTATTTATGGAATTCGATAGACACAGATATAATACTGTTAAACAAAAATTATTGTTAATGCAAAGAATGTCGAGACACTTCGAAACTTGCGTACGTGTATTGATATCTTCATGACTGTAATCAAAAGTATGAAACACTTAACAATCTGATTAATTATTTCCAATATTGATTTACGTACGCGTTTCATACATACGTAAATAAATATAATGAAAACATATTTAAAACCAAACACCCCACCCGCCGGTAGGTATGATGAAACTTGTTTCTACATTTACAAGTTTGATCAAAGTAGTTAAAACTCTCGAAGCTATATTTAAAGGATCGTTTATTTGTTTTCCGTAATCTCTTTGAAATCATCTAAAATCTCTGATTGGCAAATCTGGTGTCTGGTAGTGTTAAATCATGATAACATAAAGACATGCCTGCATAGATAGTATAAATGAACTTATGTTGACTTGCGCTAGTGTCAGCATACAGACAAGAACACCGTAATTCCTCGAAACTCTGTAATGTTGATTTTATCTATGAAATTCGAAATATGAATATCATCACCAACTAGTTACACTGTTGTAGCGGGAAAAGGGCATGTTTTTGACCTTTTGAAAGCAATACCCTTCAGCTCAGATGATAAGGTGTTTCTTACTTGGGTTTTCCCGGGTTCTTCCTGCGCCTGGCCGCCATGTACGCCTATCATGCGCTGAAAAACGGCGTTAAACCCAAACAACAACAACAACAACATAGGCGTATAGTCCAAAAGTTCAAAGCCTCCGATGCACTATTTTATTATCTGGGTACAATTTCTTTGAATGTAGAACGATGTCGCGTATGAATGCATATCAACAGCGTATATAAAGTTTAGGATAATCGAAAAACATTGAATTTATATGTCAGAAATTAGTAAAAGCGGCACATACAAATGCCACTTTTGTATGAACTTCGAGGAGAATAAAACATATTTATGATCTAAATTAATTCACTTTACTCATACGCAATTTACGTCCGAGACAGGCAGCATAACTAAAAAGCAGTAGCTGTGATCTATTGTTGTTTTCTTTTTACACCTTTATGACCTGTATTTTGGTCCAAATACCTCAATTTCATGCATGACAATTAAATGAATTGAATATAAGATATTGTGCGAGAATCAATGGCATATGATGGGGGAGGGGCTGTGTGTAAATTTGCTGATTCATGCGACAAGCATTGCTTTAATATTATAATATTTTTCTTCTCATTATTATCAACGTCACAGACGCACATACAAACACGCACATATATAGAGAGATGGGCCGACAAACGGACAGAAAGAGTGAGACAGAGACGGAGAGTGATGTGGATAAATGAAAATATGTACAAAGACATAACAATGACAAGCTTGGACTACAATTTCTTTGCAATGTCATTGTCATAATTTATTAATCAATACAAGTGTAACAACAGAAAATATTTGTATACTGGAAGGATAAGGTCAATATATATGATATAATGTGAATTCATATTAGAGCTTGATTGTTCGCTTTCTGTCCCAAAATGTAATGCAAATCAGGGACCCAGTAGTATTGTGCAGCATACGACTGAAAACGAGGGAGGGAAGAGAATACAAGATACGTCGGTGGATAAGAACCCTCTCTCCGATCTTAACATCGCTCGGCCATTTCCGCCAGAACGTGAAATAACCTCGGAAGTAGCTGTAGAAATACGCATCAGTTTAAGGTGTTTGGTGATTCGCCTCTGGCGGAGTACACCAAATACGTCACGACAGCAAAGACCGAGATTATTCCGATTGTGACTTTGTCTTCTTCCGCCGCAATGTTGTCCCATGTGAAAGAAAGTAGTTTTGAATATAGTTCTGAATGTCGACCAGTTACATTCGATGTTTATATCACGACCTGACGGAAAAGGCCGAGCAATGTTTAGGTCACCTTCTCTCATCGACTGTACGAGGTTATTCTCCGGCCTTGTCCTTTTTTTTACATGTAGGCTCGTACAAAAATAACAAGTGAAAAGAGTGAAGCCAACAAGCTTTGTATATTTTAACAAAATAATTTATTTCCCTAGAAAACAATGTAAAAATTGGAAATAGGACTACGGTTTGTGAATATAATCCAAAATTTAATCTTAAGATTGAAAAATATATGTCCTATCACTAAACAGTTCTAATAGAATCCGGGTTCGAATCTCGATGAAATTCCAATATGGAGGCGATGACGTCAGATGATGTCTGTACTGATGGTAACAGATCCTCGATTGAATCACAGTTTATAATGTTTCCGTTAAACTGCAGAATAAATTTCCACTGAATGTCTTTCTCCCAGAACTTTTATAAATATAAAGCACATGTTTAGTTTTCTAGAGAATAAATTATTAAATTCCCCAAAAATAGATGAACTTCAAACAATTTGGCAACAACAATTGAAACCTCTTGAACCCTCAAGGTTTAAAATACAACTGACTAAATCTACTAGAGAGCGTCTGTTTAAAGCCGCATTTTAGATCACATGATACCTCACGTGATAGGCTACGTGATTTACTAATTTGAACAGCGCAATAAAAAAATGCCATTTATCACGTATGCAAGAATAGCCCTATCTAAGAATCAAATTCTCACACTGAAAATATATTAAAAAAAAAAAAAGAATGACTTTTTACAGTTCAGCTAACATGCGGGCCGAAATGACCTTGGCAATAGCCAATCGTCTTCACTCGATGTTTACAAAATCTATGAACCAGAGTGAGCTAAAAATAGTGCTAATGTAATACCTTTTACGTTCTATACAAACTGAATCCCGTGAAAATAATCATTACAATGAAATGTAATGAAACAAAAATAAAATAAAAAAAGAATTTTAAAACTAACACACAAGCAATTTAATTACATATACGTAACAGTTTAACACTACCTGATATTGTGGACTCCCACGGTTTTCGTTTGACTTCTCTCTTTGATAATTTGGTATGTTAGGTGCGCTCTCTATAAGGTCGCAGTTGATCAGTAGCAAGCATGCCAGACTCACGACCAGAACGATACCGGTTTGAATCCTTCTTGACCGCTTCAGGTCAGCAGGAATTTTGTATCCCTGAGGACGGTACTTAAAACAAATGCTAGTGTTGATGTGCTTTTAAACATCAACGAAAATAATTAAATGTGTTTACTTGTAGAACGGTGCTTAAATATTAAATACATGCAGACCTTATGTAGAAACGTTCAGAAAATATGCCCGTTGTTCCATCTTCTTTGGCAGGCTCAAGAGGTTATAACACTTGTAAACTGCATTATACTTCATGAGAATCGTTTCACTGTAGCAAGTCCTGAAAACGATCTTAATCATTAATATGTGTGAATCGATTAAGAGTTAAGTACCCTTGAGAACAGTTGTCAAATGACATGGTCTAAACTGCACCTTAAATCACGGTAACTAATGTAACTTATAAATAATAAATTGCTCTAATAGATGATAGATGTGTGCATGGCTGACGTCCAGAACGTGTCCTTTCACGTTGCAATCTTTGCACTTCAAATTCAGAAGAAGAAAAAAACGCAATTCTGACCTCATATAATGTGATAAATAGCCACACGTCACAGCTGATATATTTCTTTGTAAGCACGACTAATGCAATCAAAGAAAATGGCCAAGATTTAAAAATCTGGAGCGTATACAATTGAAAATTTTTGATGTATGTAAATGAGAATGTTTGCCCGATACAACTGAAATATCGGCTTTGATCTTATAAAGGTCTATCATGACAGTGGGCATATTTTGTACAAATAAACTTACTTAGAAACATTGATTATAGTGTTTTGTGCCGCAATGGGGTTGAAGCACTCTCGACCCCTCTCATATTTTATATCCCAAATAGTTTATATTTTTGAGAATTTAACCTTCAATTAGACTCTTCATTCATTGTGTATCAACTGTATCTGATGAAAGTCTAATAAACCAAATCAGACAAATTGCCCCCCCCCCCCATGGAATTTGTCAAAGCTTG
>JAECUM010059571.1:0-14022 GCA_016617855.1 Megalonaias nervosa
CAACTTCATTTCTGAACAGCAAATTTACCCCACCGACTCAGAATACTTACAGCATACGTGTAAAACTAATATTACCGTTATCAGTTCCCTTATAATCTCCCCAGATACACTTTTTCTAATCTCTAGCATGAATTTTCTAGTAGTCGCTGGGATATCTCCTGTCTGAAATTATAAAGAATTTATCAGCAAAGATTTTAAAGCGCAAAAAGTATCACAACATGTAAATGACAATTAAATAAATAAGGAATGTTAACGATCCAGTTTAATTATTTCCGTTCACTAGATTTTTAAAGTAGTGCAAATAAAATAATTAACATATTATATTCAGGAATAGAAACTCTCACCTTACGAGCTCGAAATCTAGTCTTCCTAAAACGTGATATTGGAATGGAATAAGTACTGTGTAAAGATAGGGAATCCATATAATGTATAGTCCTTTGAACTGCTTAGTTTTGCATAGCTAATAATGGTAGATATTCCCACTATCGAAGACACATTATAAAGTAAAACAAACTTGGGTAAAGGAGAAAAGGTCATGCATCGAACTTTACATTACCTACACCTTAACACCTTAAGCTATATCAAGAAATCACCTCAATGTGTGTGTGTGTGTGTGTGTGTGTGTGTGTGTGTGTGTGTGTGTGTGTGTGTGTGTCCAGTAACCAGTGATCTACTATTCTGCATTCACATTACACCATCAACACGCACTGGAGTTACCAATAAGAACCGTACCATGAGCATGCCATTAGAGTGATATCATCCAGTTACCTACTATCCAACATCCACAACATTTCATCAACACGCCTTTTGGGTACAAAATGCAATTTAAACTCAATAAATTATATTAACTTCCCTATCCATTATAACTTATTTATTGCACCCTGTAAACAAAGTAAAACTCTAATTTCCGCTAAAATGTATGCTACTTGCAACAGCAGATTCAGTTTTTGTTTATTATATGTGTATGCTACTTCAACAGTAAAAGTCTGGGAATTGTTGCTTGTTTCCTTTTGTTACTAATTTGCATGTTACTGCAACAGTAAAAGTACATTTCTGCAATATGATGTATACTATTGCATCAACAAGGCAGATTATTCACTAAAATATTGACTTGGTATGACAAAGCTGCTGTTTGTGTGACTGATGAAAGTAAAAACATGAACATTGGTTGGTGAAATGTGAATACTTTGTACTATGGAAGAAAAAGCCTGAACTTTGTTCTTTTCTTCAGAAGTTAATTCGTTTTACACAAAAGGAGACAAATATGAATGTGCTAAAGTATGAACAAAAACAAATATGAACTTGGGTTTTATATACCTTTTTGCTCTATGAAAGAAAAAAGACATGACCTTTAACAAAATGTAAATTCGTTGACCAAGAAAGAAAAAAAACATGGACTTTGTTTTATAACATTTGAATTTGTTGAATGATAAAAAGATGCACTTTAATGCCAATTTGTTGCACCATGAATAAAAAAAAACAAAGATATGAGGTTCAGACTTTCTTACTGATCTAGGTCATGCTTTCTATCCCCCGTGACTTTATCCGCATATCACGCTAACATACCCACGCCTGAATTTTACCCTCGGGTGCCCCTTCAAGAGGACAACCCTGTGGAATACGATGAACTAGATCAGTAATCAATAAAACCACTATTATCAAACTACCGACGTACACGTCGGTCAACTGGACAAGCACATACGAGGCGCGAGAACATACATGATTTGGATCGCCAACATCTTTTATACACGCCTGTGGAAATGCATCACAGACAAAATCTTTGAACAGGAGTATAGATTATGTCGTGCTGCAGACCGACAAATATGTGTGCAGTGCAGTAGACCAATCAATATTTACACACATATTCTGTGCTAATTCTTAGTACTAGTGCGACTGACCCTTCTATAAGGCTGTATGGCGCTTGTACTTAATTCAGCCTTGTGCTAAAAATAAACCATGATGGCATTGCCCCGGCTGCAGCCATATTGTTTTCGGACAAAGCCGCTAGCGACGCGTAGTAACACGGATGCTGGCAGCATTTTGAAATTTATAAACAAGCTATCTATTCTTCTGGAAACGTAATTATTTAATATTGTGACCACTAAGCATTGTTGCTATGGTTCATGTACAAGTGATTCGAGAGGCCAACGACAAAAATGAATTACCCGAAGGAAGAGTAACACATCATGAAGTATTTTGCATAGACAAAGTGAGAGATGATGACAGTATGTTTCGTTTTTTACACTGGCTTGACATATAAAATGTTTCTAAGCCTCTAGCAGTTTCTTCGTGCTTCTGCTTTGAAACTAAATTATTGGAACTCAGATGTTTCAGACCCAGAGAAAACACCAAGTAAGCGACGTGGGAGAAAGAGAATGATTAGTCCCATAAATGAACTGTTTCTCACTTTGATCCGACTTAGGCTTGGCCTGCTAAATACAGATCTTTCATACCGCCTTGGCATAAGTACCAGGCAAGAAAATGTGTTATGCACATAGCATAAATATATGACATGAAAAAAACCCATAAACTTTCTCTCATTTTATTTAACATTGTTACCAACTGACACATGGGACTCAGAAAAAAGGGTAATGAAATCACCAAAGCATAATACCAAAACAACCTACATTGATATATTTCTTGATCAAATATCTTGAATATATATGCTAAATTTGTAGACTGATGCATGAGCCATATTTAATTAAACCCTTTTATACCTACATGCATTTTACAAAACATTCACTAAGCAGAGTTTAAATTGATGTACAAAGCAAAATAGAAATAGTAACTATCGTACATGTACATTCCTCTTTCTTTACATGTCTAAAACATCAATCACATATAACAACACTTCATTCAGGCAATTTAATTGGGGGGCAGTTCCCTTGGAATTTTCATCTTAAAATATTCAGGGCATATGTATTGGTGATGAAAGTCTATCAACTTGTGCACTATACTGTTCCAAAAAGACTCATCAAATCTGATCCTAAGAATTACACAGTCTACATCTGACCAAACCACAAAGTCACACCAGGGAACATTCATCACAGCCATCTGCATCTGTATTTGATAGTAATATTGATGGTTTTTCCTTAGAGTAAGTGTACCTGTCTCATTATAATACAGACAGAACCTGTTTAACTGGTCTTTTTTCAGTTCATTCTTGAAAGAAGATACACTCTTGTGTTCCAGTATTTTAGGACATTTAATTTCTACTATGCCATACTTTGATTGATCAGTTGCATCTAAAACAAGTCCATCTGGGCTACAAGCAAGTTCAGGATACCTTGGATTTACCCACAGACCTGTTTTTATTACTTTCGCTTCTGGGTTTGTAAGGCATAACTTGTCTTGATAACATGTGAGAGCCAGTGGTTCATTTCTTATGCCATACACCATGGCAGAAGTTGAAATAGTCTTTCCCCACATTGACAATTTCAAATTATTGGTTAATGCCACAACAGTATTTGCATTAAAAATGTTCTTGCATTGTGATGCTGTTACCCGTACTCGTCTCTCTCTAATCCATTGGTCTGTATGTTGCTCTTGTACCAACTCAACTGGATACGGTCCATGTCCTTTAGGAACAGCATTTTAGGACTTCAAGTTGGTTGTCATCTAAAGTGTAATCTTTGTAGTGATATGCTAATAGAGTTGTCCACATACTAATGTTGTTAGTGTGACATGCAATGCTCCATGAAAGGTCTGCTTGGGCTTCTTCTTCTGTTACTGACTGTAACGAGGGTGGCCTTGGATCAAAGTTAATAACATCATGGACTTTTTTCTTTTTTGTACTAACATGAAAAGATTCCTGTACTTTCTTTGGCCGTTTCTCATGTTTTCTTCCTATATTCCATGTACATTTGCGAGACGTACAAGATGCTTTTTCATTTCCGTACTTCTCAACATAATCTAGCACAGCAAAAAGCAAAGCAGCAACACGATTGCATCTGCCCATTGCAGAGGCTACACATGTACAAGCGGCATCTTTGACATAGCCAGAATCATAAGATAATGCCACTGTGGTATCATAAAATACATTTACTCTATATGATGCTTTAACCTTGGCTTTAACAAAGCACAATGAATTTCGTTTACAATCTTTCATGTTCTGTACATGTCCGCTGTCAAAAAATACCTTTCTTTTTCTTAAAGGCTTGGAGGTGTGCAAATCTTGTGCACAATCTTCATCACTGTCCTCAACTGATGGATCTGGGGTTATGAACTGAACAGATTCTACAATATGGTGATGAATGTGTCCTTTGTTAAAATGTTCTGGAATATCAGTTGATGGAAAAGTATCCCATCCAATGAGAGGCATAAAGGGTACTAATTTCTTTAGATCATTATCCTTCAGTGATGTTGTTTTAGTTTCCTGTACCTTTTTCTCATACCACTTACCGCTGTCCACATCAATTGTGATATCCCTGTCTTTCCCTGCCTTGATACAGTCTTGGACTCTGTCAAGAACAAAAACAACAACAACAACAACAACAACAACAACAACAACAATAATAATAATAATAATAATAATAATAATAATAATAATAATAATGAGTAGAAGAATAACAATAGAAAAAAAACCCCACCAGATAACAGTAACTATTATTACTTATATATCCATTGAATTATGACTAAATTACCAGGATTATTTGCGATAATAATAATAATAATAATAATAATAATAATAATAATAATATCAATATTGAAAGGATAATATAAGCAATGGAACAATAACAACACTAATAACAACAACAATAATAAATTACACTTGTAAATTTGAATATCAGCGTAATGGTGGGTGTTATGGGGTGCCTTATTGTTTCAAACGGTACAAAACCATACAAGAATGAACAGTTATAAATCAAACACATGTCAAAGTGACTTCTAGTTTGTATGATTAATGTTTACATAATATATACTGCTGATAGGAAAAAAATCGACATTTCTGTTATTTACAACACTTTGCATACAGAAGAGTATTGAAATACAAGATACAAAATGTACGATTCAAGAAACGATCGTAGTCCAGAAAACATAAATACACTAGGTCCCGACATGTATAGTATTTGTTTTGACTCACCTTTTATGCAGTATGCTTCGTTTTCCGTTTTTGGGCAGGCCTCGACATTCTAACCATCTCTGTATCTGAATATTGGAATGCTCATCTATATTCGGATGAATAAATTTAGCGGCTGGTACATCGTTTTCAGTCCGAACAATAATAGGGAAAGTATCACTGGTCGCCATTATGCTAGTTCGCCTTGTCCGAAAATCTATTTATCGAAACTGATGTCACTGCGTGTGACGTTTCAAAGAGCTAAAAAGTACAAGCGCCATTAAATTATGTTCTTCACGTAACATTTCTCAATGGAAAAGCAGATTTAATAAATATATCATTTTGGAGTACCGATTCTCAAGCGAACTATACATTTCTTGTCCTTATACAATAACCAGCCAAATTAGGTACTCGCCAGTGCTAAAAGCTACTCAGATTGTCAGCTGGCAGAAGGGCTAGCAAACATTTGTGAGACCTATAAATATTATTCCAAGACTGTATCCGTATCATTACAGGGGACCACGTGTATGTGTGTGTTTTGTATGTGTTTGTGAGTGTATATATATATATATATATATATATATATATATATATATATATATATATATATATATATATATATATATAAGTCAATCATATAGTAATTCAACATGGCACAGCTTTCATACTGGCTTGTTAGAGGAGGATGCGCGCGTATTTTATCCCATCAGTGCCTTAGCGTCAAGCATGAGTTTCCTCATTTACTTTCTAAGTGCGTATGATATGCGAGCTAGTTACAGTGCCATTCTGCTGATCAGAATATTACCAGCTTGACTCTTACTTGAGGAAAATAAGATTTTTCTTCCTAAATGAGGAAACGTCGATGCTAGAGTTGACTGAACATGAATCAAGAAAATAAATAGCCTCTGGGCCTTCTGGTGTGTCGTTTCAAACGCTAGGGGCTTATATTGGGTCGCTTTTAAACCACTCTAATTTATACGTACTACATACAGTAGCTTGACCTATGATCATCATGTGGTATAGTTTACAACATTGCCTTTAATCTCAAATATTCCAATTCACAAGCACATCCTGAGCGGATATGTTTCCCTTCATATTAAACAATTACTTCTGTGTATATATATATATATATATATATATATATATATATATATATATATATATATATATATATATATATATATATGTTATATATATATATATATAATGACGAACTATTTACATGCTGAATCGTATAGTATTTTAATTTATGAATGTATCTAATGCTGGCATCATACTACCAAACCACTGGGATGTTTCTAACGTTATATAAAAGACTGAATCACCGATTCGTTTAGATGCGTCTTACAGCTTTGTGCTTTGTCAAGAAGCTCAGAGGGTGTTTTATTTGTTTTCAGCACGTGTTGAGAAATTAATTGTTGTAGGAATCATCTTGTAAGCTCAACGACGCATGCTAAGAGCCGATTATATTAAAAAGCGTGAAAAGTCACTATTTGATATTGTGCAAGAAAACATCAAACCGTTGACTTTGGCTGCGTCGCCAGTGAGAGAATGTAACAATGAATGCACTGAAAAAGCCGCTAGTAATAATAAAGACCATACGTAGAAAGATAATTTCAGTATAAATATAATGACATTAAATAGGCGAGATGTGACAAGCGAGTTTCCACATCCAATAAGGCAGAAAAACATTGCTCCGGTATACAACAATCGAAAACATTTAGAATTATTGGACTTGACGCTGCTAACGGCTTTATGAGTAGTTCTATCTGAGGAATCATTTGATCTGATCTGGATCAACAACAACTTAATTCACAGTTTGCTAAGTTTATTGATTTATTTGTTACTGATTTTTCAGACTGAGCGTCTGTCCACATACAAGACCTTAGTACGGTGTTATGGATCACCATAAGTAAAGAACTTACACTACATGGTACTATGCTTTACCCAATGAAATAATGATGCAAGTGTTTAAAAAGTTAAATGACATTAGGACGCTATCACTGTAAAGGTGTATGCATTCGAAAATGTGAACCATGGGACAAAGCGTGCCATATGAATAATGTAAATCATATTTACTATGGCTATGTGTTGGTCTTGGTGCTCGAAGATGTGTTAAATGTCGTACCGAAGTAAAGTCGCCTAATCATCTTTACCGGACATGGGGATTTGCTGACGAACATTATCGCGCGCAGGCAAAGGCTCACATAACCTATAATTGAAGATACATCTCACGACGTTGAGGTATCAGACATATAAACCAATGAAATAATAGTCAGGACTGAAGCAATTATATTTATGATCCTGCTAAAGTATAGGCAATAATATAAAAACTATTAAATATTATTTCTCATTTAGACATCGATTTCTTTATATATTATCATCCCGAACCTGATTCGACTAAGGCAGCTCGTGCGAGAGCGTGGGGTATGAATGCCAATCAGAATGATAAAAGCGGACATGTATGTTAGGACTTCCACCAGAGTAGCCACGGTTAAATGTAAATCAGTATAATATCGATATTCCTACAAGAGCCAAGCGGGTTGAAATAGAACAGATAGTACGGGATGAAGAAAAACATCGTTCTTACTGCACTTAGCACTTGAGCTGAAGCTGCAGCAAATGCAAGACAATTACAAGTACCTGAATTTGAGTTATAAAACCATGGTGGCGATTTACAAGATTATCAAGTAAATATCCCTGCCCAATACGAGCTAGGTAAAGACCCAGTAAAACTTCTTTGAAGATTTGTCCAGGAATCATATGAACATTCCAGAACTCATCTCCCTCCGTTGTTAAGATGGAAATTATTTTCTATATGCATTTGATTATATCACTTAATGATGTATCTAAAGTCACAATTGCATTGATTTATTACGGTGCTCGTTTAATTGTGAACCGTAAAGACCTTGAGATCATTAATAACGAAATAAACAAATTATTTGCGAGATTTCTTGAGGCCTTGGATAAATTCACCAATGCAGGGTCAGAATGGGTTAGAGACAGATGGGCTGAAGTTCAGCTGCATATTTTCTGTTTAATCCTCTATGTGTGTCGAGCTAATTTCGACTCCATTGTGCATTCCGCGTCGTGCTGTAGGACATATAATGAATGCTGACAATCGATGTTTTGAATGGATGCTCTTGTCGGCATAGTATCCTGCGAAAATGCTGACCAACCTCGAAGATTAAAATTATATCTTGTTGACCTTAAGTTTTGTAATTTAGAATTTCCCCATACAAGTCGGTGATTTTTGTAAGTTTGAAAGACTTAATCCAGTCATAGTTGCTTGGAATCAATATTTGCATCTTATTCGCCAATCAATACATACATGCAGGCGATTTCATATTCATGTGTTATTATTGCACAGGCCACAGTAGTTACACCATTACGTAAGGATCAAAAAGTTGTCAATGAATAAAATACAGGCCTTATCACTACGAGGGTGAGAAATTTCCATGGAAAAGTTTCACGCATGAATGTAGTACCAAACAGCTATCTGATGAGCACGACTTTTACTGCGGTAGAAGCAGTGGAATGCTGTAGCGTACTATCACGGCAGAACCTGTTAAAAACATTCTGAAAATCACAGCAGTACAACGACAAATGAAAGTACCGTTTATAATGTACGCTTCCTTCGAGTGCCTTAACATTCCGGTGCGAGTGTCAGGCATTCGGTCAGCTACATCGCAAATCACTGAACGAGTCCCATTCAGTTTTAGTGATATTGTAGACAGATACGAAGTGCAAACTGAGACACCGTCGTCGTATCATGGCCAGGACTAGATTGAGGATTTTCTTCAATAGCTCAGGGTAACGGCGAAATGCATTAGACAAATGCACTCTTCCCCTCGCAGATATGATTCTAACTAGCATTCGCAAGTTTTCCGCAGTCAAGCTTTGCTGGATTTGTGATCGCAATTTTAGCTCCACTAACCAAAACGTGCGTGACTATTTTCAGCTTGCTGGTAAGTATGAAGCAGCTGAACAAAATCCATGTCATCGACAATTCGAATTTAACTAAACAAAACAAAAATTCCTATGGTGCTGCATAACTGGCGAGGGTATACAGGCCGATTAATAATGCAAGAAGTCGCAGAAGCATCAAAGGTGCCAATATGCTTAATCTTCAAACACAAGGAAAAATGCATAACGTTTAGGCTTGGTCAGCTCCAGCTCACTGACTCTTTGCAGTATTGAAATTCCAGCCTAGACATGCTAGTTAACAACCTTGCGGCAGAGAGTTCCAAAGTCACCAGTTGATGAGGCCTCGACATTCTAACCATCGCCAATCCTGACAAATTAAAGCTCTATAACACATAAGGACATATACAAGAATAAAAAACAAACACGATGAAATCACAAAGAAAAAAAGTGTTGAAAATAATTGAGAATGAGAAGACATTCTTAACTCTTGCCTACTTATGCGGTCAAAATAGTAGAGTTTAAGAGCGGTCTTGAATGCGATCGCAGAGCCATTGTGTTTAAGTTCAAGGGATCCTATTCCGGTCCCAGGGCGTAAGATTGAGCCTCGCGCTGTTCCGGCATCAACACAACAGCCTTTTCCAGCTCCTAGATGTAGGGCTGAGTCCTATGCTCCAACATTACCCTACCTTGTAGTTCATCGGGGAAGAGCGAACGAAGCTACTAAAGACTCTCACGCCGCTGTGCCGGATAGTAAGAAGATAGAAACCGACTTCTTGACATTTCGTAATATTTACGTCGCAAAAGGCAGGCAACGCCCTTTCCAGGGAACTTAAGGAACTGAATGAACAGCTGAAGAAAGTCATGCCCGGCCAGCAAAACATGTACAATGACGTAGCCGAGATGGACATCATAAATGTCTCGTCAAACTTTCGCATTGATAAAGACACCATACTACGCATTGATAACATTGAGTAGTTGGTTGCCCTAACTATCACGTCAATTTACGTCGCATTGGGAAACGTATTCGCGAGGGTCCGGGTGGGTGTTTTGCCAGGCCGTTGAGTGGTCAGAGCTCTGTCTCAAGTCCAAAATGCTTACTATGACGTGTAGCCATTAACATCCAGAAGTACCACAGCCATTGCTTTGATTGGATTGTCATCTGACGCTTAATACCCACCATCAGCTGGTAATATTAATGGAGTGAACTAGGTCAGCCAGCACCTGGGCGAGTATAGGCAACTTTGCAGGCATCGCATTTCCCGTCAAGTTTAGCGATCTTAGTAAGTTTTAAGGCCATCATGAAACTATCGCACTAAGTGTCTTCGGTTTGGAAAAGGCTTCTGCACACTGCATATAAGCGAGAAAGCAAGGATACAAACTGTGGACTTATCGCTTCTTTCGGACGCAGAATAAAAGAGCCACTGCGTTTAGATAAAGAACCTAAGCTGTCTGGTATACAAACAAGCATAAACAAGCATTTAAGCTGGTCTGCCGCCAGTGTCTCCACATCTTCAGCCGGGCCGAATTAGTTGAAGCCAATATGAATAACTGCCGCGAGATAAGCGAAATGTATACTTGACCAGAGCCAGGCAAGAACGCTGTAGCATTCAAAATCCATTATCCCCAGAGGCGTGTCAAATATACATATCGTCTACGCGGATTTCGAAACATTGAATATTCTAGTGAAAGGTCCTGCCTGAGACCCAAAGAAAAGCAACACGCATACAATAACTGATCGGGTCTGATGCAGCTTCTGCTACATAGTCGTTTGTTGCGATTGTGTCTCCAAGAAGCCAGCGTCATATCGCGGCGTGACAACCGTCGCCACTTTCCTTCACAGCCTCAAGCGTGAGACGGCGCAGATTCTAGAGGTGTTTCAAAATCGAGCCACTACATGGTTTTCAAGAAATCTGTCGACTGCATCATATGTGGCGAGTAACTCAGTAATAACGACAGGATGAGGGACCACTGTTATATTAAAGCTTAGCACTGCAGTGCCATCCACAAAGCACATAACCTAAAGCTGAGTATCTAACCAGAAAATTAACTAAGATACCAGTTGGGATTCACAATCTACGCAACTATGAGGGTCACCTTTACATGAAAACCATCATTGCAGCCTCGACAAAGAAAACTACCGTCATTCCAAGCAACTTGGAGAAAATACATGACGATTTTACTAGGTCAGTTACAGTTGATTGCCAGCGTACTGCTTGTAAACAACTGCTTCGATAAGACAACGACATTGTGCATAAAGAGACGATTCGTTGTATGGCACAGAATAGATAGCACAGTGGTGACCTTCGTACTCAAAAGGCCATCTTGCCGTAAGAATACAAAAGCTGGTAGCGGTTTAAAGAAACCAAGCTTCCACCGATGGAAGCCATCTAAAGCCAACACACCAGAGAAGGGTTCGGAATAAAAGACTATGAGCACGCGAAGGACTTTTAGTGACTACCGCGACATCTGCCTAAAACCATGTGATGTTCATTTTGGCGGATGTGCTCAGGAATTTTAGAGGATGTTGACAAACTACGGCCTCGACTATCACTACAAATAATGCAAGAGTGAGATGAGTTGCGACGCACTTTTGAAGTAAGATATGTGTTAAGGTGGAGCTGCTGAAAGACAATGAAATGCACATGCTTATCGGAAAGTAGATTCGCGCAAGGATTTCCATGGTCAGTCGCGTCCACGTGAAAGCCAACAGCTCCATGTTGCCCGGTTTATGACAGCGAGAGGCCAACCAGCTGGATTGCCTTCCTGGACAGCTTCATCTTGTATGGCGGAGTCGTGTTGAAGAGTTTGCCAGCTTATGGCTTAATGTGGGTTTGCCAGCCTGCGTAAACGCTTGAATTAGTAGCTGTGGACTCGCCATGGGCTTTTCTTGAAGAAGGCCACAAATATCTACGGATTTCTATGACGTGATGAGTCAATACCCGCTGGTTTCTGAAGGCAGTGTGTCCCAGACGGCTGGCTGAGTGACTATCAGCGGCAGTTTGTGAACGATCTGGGAGGTAAGTTCACTAAATGCACTAAGCTAGTGCCCCGTCTACCCCCAAAATAGAGAAATGGTGTTCACTACCGAAACATCCAGTTCTACACCGCGGGCGTAACTGCTACTAGTATGCTGACGTGGTATTTAACGATAGGTCCTCGAAAATGCAATAATATTTCTTTCGGGATACTTAGCGCAATTTATCACCTGGGTCACCTAAACAAAAACGTGAGCTTTCAAAAATATATTTTCTTTGCATAGCACTGTCCGGCCAGGCAACAACCAGACCAGTCACGAAATCTGCGAAACGAAAGCAAGATGCTTGTAACTCTTGGCTAGCGTGTTCAAGACAAAGCCATTACCGAAGCTAAAATGCGTGCCGTTTCCGGATCTAGAGACATTAAAAAAACTGCCCTTTTCGTCGACAGCATCGCCCTCTTGACAGTACTCCTGGGCGATAGATTACAGGTGCGGGCCCACAGAAGAGTTCCTCAACCCCACAACCCAAGCAATGAAACCTTCATATTTCGCAGATCATAGAGGATTTGTCATATAACACATTACCAGAAGATCGACGATCCACAAAATTTCCCCTCAAAAAATCTGGGTAGTAGAAAATATTATTCGTGCAGAGATACTGAAAAATAGTAAACGCGGTATGGCGGGAATTGGAGTCTTGTGGACCATTATTGCAAATTACATTACGATTATCCTTAAGGTCACCAATTTGGGCTGTGATCTAGTTTCCATTGCATGAAATTTTATTTATAGCCGCATTACCATAAAAGCCATCTTCAACACCCTCTCGGACCACAAGTCCAAGGCGATGTCAGACAATGCCATTTCCGAGGATTAGTGTAAGTTCATACTGAACTAGTATGGAAATTAAGTGGGGCTCAAAAAGAAAATTCTGATTAATGCACACATGGCCTAAATTGCACTTTTAATTAACGAAGTGGCAAGAAATAAATCAATAGCTCACGGAATAGTGGGAGTTGGCGAGGTAATTATACAAAATCTCACTGGAAATTCATAACAAGATGCGTTTTAGCCGTCCGACCGATAGAAACCGCAGAACTAACAAGACATCAACACCGTTGGAACAACAACCTTCTGATTAGAGGCTTAACACCAACATATAACCTGTATGTCTGCAGCAGGAAGTTGTATTCTACCGATTCCACTGTTAACATTTTCGTTTCAGCGGTCCGACTTAATGCGAACATACCGAATTCCGCAGTCTACACCGGGCCGACACATAACTTGAACTAATTTATACAAGGTCACAACCTCTGCTCCTTTCACTCACCAGTTAGATACATGCTTTTCAGCAAATAAAACATTGTTACCACTAGTATATACATACTGGAACTCCGTTGGTTGCGAGTTAGAGGGTCCATTAATGAAGGACATAACCTTACTGCTGGGCTGATTTGAGGTCGGACCCTACGAAGTGGGGTGGACTCAAATAAACATCTGACGGTGTGGTTGGGAGCAGTGGGGTTTGGGATTATTTTTCAAACTTATAGTGCTATTGTGCAATGAATAAGTATTAGTGAACGGAGATTATTTGAAATCTTTCTTTCACTGCTGACCAAAATGACATAAAACAGAACATTCTGACCTACCTCTTTAAAGATGGTTTTTCCTTTTTTGGATATTGTGATAGTCGCTTGCTCCAGTCTTTGCACGTATTCTGAAGACAATCTCTGACACAGTCTATGGATCATCTGTAAATGAGCATGTTATAGTTATTATTCTAAAACACAAAAGTAATTCTAACGAATGCTATACAATATGATAAAACAACGCAAATCATCTTAAAACATTAAAACAAGGAAGTGAGATTTAAATACAAGTCATACATGCATGCAATCAATTCCTCAACAGCCAAGAAAAACAATCCAGTAATAAATTTAGAATGAATACTCCCCTTCACACGTATACTATGTTATGTTATGTCTAGGTATTTATCTAATGCTGACAACAAGAGGTGATCTAATAACTATCACACACACAGATATCTATCTATCTATCT
>JAECUM010059572.1:0-18187 GCA_016617855.1 Megalonaias nervosa
CATTTCTCAGTCGAAAGAAACTTGTTTTTCTTGCTCAGTAAATTTGCCAGGGGTTCAGCAATATTAGAATAATTGGAACAAAATTTCCGAGAGTATCCAGCCATACCCAAAAATCGCATCAGTTGCTGTTTACTGACAGGCACTGGAATTTCTGAGATAGCCTTGACCTTAGCATCTATAGGTGTAACTTGTCCATGTCCCACAGTATGTTCTAGAAAAGTTACACAAGCAAGGCAAAACTCACATTTAGATAAATTGATTGTCAAACTTGCATCGGTGAGTCTGTCAAAGAATTTCCGAATTGTTGCTAGATGTTCTTTCCAGGTGTCGTTGTAGATGATGACATCATCAATGTAAGCATCACAATTATCTAGACCAGAGGTAATCATATTCATCAAACGTTGAAAGGTACTTGGCGAACCCTTCATCCCGAATGGCATTACTTTAAACTGATAAAGACCATCTGGAGTCACAAATGCCGATATTTCCTATGCCGTTTCCGTTAGTGGAATTTGCCAAAATCCTTTCAGAAGGTCAAATTTGGTGACATACTTGGCAATTCCAATTTTATCAATGCAGTCATCGATTCTTGGTAATGGAAACGAATCTGTTTTAGTCACACTGTTCACCTTCCTATAATCAGTGCACATATGGAAAGTTTTATCCGGTTTCGGAACAAGTATACATGGTGAACTCCAGTCACTTTTACTGGGCTCTATGAAATCATTCTCCAGCAAATACTGAATTTCCTTTTACAAGTATTCCTGTTTGAGAGGGTTCATCCTGTATGGGTGTTGTTTCACAGGTTTGGAATTTACAATTTCAACGTCATGGAAAATTTTGTTTGTCCTCGTAGGAACATCTGGAAACAAGTGCTCATATTCAAATAATAACTGTTTAAATTCATTTCTTTTTTGTTGTTGCAAATGTGAAAGTTTCTGGTCCAGATGTTTCATAATTTCTGAATTCCGAAGTTTTGTCGCTCCAAAATCAGTAGAGTCCGATTGAATTCCTTCACTTGAATCCTCGGTGAGTGGGACAGGTACAACTAACTTAATTGCATGATTTACCTGGCTATCTCTCTTAATATACTGGTACTCCATTAATTTAGTTAGATCAGAGTACTGTTATTATAATTTAACTCATTCATTTTCTTCTTTACTTTGTAAGGGCTGTAACACCTAATTTCAGGAAAATTTTGAAGAATAAGCAACAGAGAAAGAACTCTATTCCAAGACTCAAAAGTTCTCTCCATTAAAGTTCTGTGAAACAATAATTTCACTTTTGACTTGAATTGCTGAATGCCAAATGTAAGCATAACTAGCTGGAAAATTCCAGACATAAATTTAATCCTTGTCCAGATTGAACAGATTTGAGAAGGCCAAATTGAATAAAATACTTTATCAAAATTTGTACTATAGTTTTAGTTTTTATATTCCTCAAAGGAATTGCCTCTGGGAATCTTGTTGACGCACACATAATGGTAAGCAAATATTGGTTGCCTGACTTGGTCTTAAGTAAGGGACCAACAAAATCTACCATTATTCTACTAAATGGTTCGTCAAGTGCAGGAATAGGTTGCAGATAAGACGTAGGTATCTTCTGATTGGGTTTTCGTATCATTTAACAAGTATGACAAAATCTACAGAATTTACAAACATCACTTTTGATTTTTTGCCAGTAGAAGTAAGTTAAGATCTTGTGATAAGTCTATTAATCCCTACATGACCAGCCAGAGGAGTTTCATTGGCCAGTCTAAGTATTTCCTGTCTGTAAGATTTTGGAACTACAGTTTGAAAGTTCACTGACCATTCGTCACCAGCAGGTGCCTCGGGAGGTCTCCATTTTCTCATAAGAATTCCATTTTTAATGAAGTAACAGACAGGTGCGTAAGTAGCTTCAGTTTCACTAATGGCCCTTTGAAACAAACAGGAGATCTCAGGATAATTTTCCTGTTCGACGATAACTAATTGTCGTTTATCACCCTGATTAGAAAAAAGAGAATGAGTAGTTAAAAGAGGATCCCTGTGATCAATACCTTTTGATTGATCCAAAAAAGGAGTGAAAGTGACTCATCAAAAGCCCGACCAATACATTTGTCAGCTAAAGGAATACTTTCCTGATCAAAATCATTCTCAACAGCTTTCTTTGCCATAGCGCTAGTAACTGCACAAGCTGGGTATAAATCATGGAATTCTTTTTCAATTGTATCAACTTTCTGATCCAAAGAAGGCTTGTCAGTTACAAGTGGATTAACCACAACCTTGTCTCCAGCATGGTCGTTGCCTTGTAACAAATGAATGCCATCAACGGGTAAAGAAGGCACTATTCCGACTGTCATAGGTCCTCAAACTAAGTCTGATTACAAATTACAGAATGGAGAGGAACATTAACAAAGCCACACTCTACTCCCTGTATAAGAATACTCTCATTAGAAGAAGACTTCTCAGAAAAAGGCAAAGTACCTAATAATAAAAGACTCTGAGAAGCTCCTGTGTCCCTTAAACTTTTAATAGGGATGGGATATGCCAAATCACCCAAGAATGATATAGAACCTTCGACATGAATGGTTCATAATTCTCCATAATAAAATCAGACTGGGGTTTATTAGACCCAACAATATATATAACTTATACAAGTCTTTGACACTCGTGCTAGGTCACGTGATCTCTTATTTATAATTGCGCAGTAAGACCATAGGCTAACTGACACGTACGCCATGGATGAAAACTATAACATTAAGTAATAAAAAAAATTTAAAAAAAAAAACATTGTTTACAACAGGTCTGACGCGCAAGTCAATATGACCTTGATTACGATCAATGATCTTCACTCTGTGTTTACCAATTTTGATTCAAGGCCAGAACTAGGTCAGCTAAAAATACAATGTTGCAATCATGACTTGTTTTACTGTGAGAATAAAAAAAGTCAGAACTGAACTGAATTTATAAAAAAATTTCAAATCCCACAGACAGAACTATCATTACAGTAACATGTAATGCAATAAAATAAAATAAAAAATCAAAAACAAACAAATAAATAATCAAATTACATATACGTAACAATATATATATATATATATATATATATATATATATATACTATATATATATATATATATATATATATATATATATATATATATATATATGTCAACATAGACCGCGCCTCTTTAGGGATGCCAATACACAAGGCTAAACATCAGAGCAGCAAATGAGACTAAGCTAATGCAATGCACATATTTATTCTTTCCTTAACCTGTACCCTTATAAAAACACATATGGTCATACACATGCAAAATGATGGCATGATACAAAATACTACATATAATTTAACAATAAAAGTTCCCAACGATGAACTTGTGTACCGCACTGGCATGTATATACCGAACACTTTGGAGTGCCATTTACAGAATAACATAGGGGCAGGCCATGTTAAGATACTGTCTTTACCAAAAAATTAATGAAGGAACCTAATAAAAAGAACGAAATTCTCTACATTTTTATAAATCAAATAAAATCGAAATCTCTTGGGGTAAACTTGATTTTGTATAAATATGATCATTCATCATATCAATTCACATATATACTGTATGATACAAATTATTCATCAGTGTAACAAACTGATAAGTCTGCAGGAAGACTTCATATGTCTGCGATAGTCAGAGATTTAATAAGCAGAGCAAACGTCTATAAATGACGTAAGTTCTAAAGAATTTATAAAATGGTTTGACAAAACGTGAATGTACACTCTTAGGAAAAAATAATTTCCTTTTATGGCTGATAACAAAGAAGTACATGTCTATGCCAGCCATTTATTGGTACAAAGAAGCAAGTCATACTGTTGTACAGGTCATTAGCAATCTGTGCCCATGTTATATGAACCATATACCACGAGAATGGAGTGTCGCAGGGTAAAAGAGCTGTGATGATCATGCTTCCTCTACCAGTAGATTGGGAGTCTTTGAATGTAGGGTCCAAACTAGTATCAATCGAAACGATACAGAAATAACAGAATGTGTTTGTTCACAACAGAACAAAAGCTGACTTGTATTTGTATCTAAAAATATAAGAAATGTGGATAGGAAAGTCACAATATGGTATGTTATCTGGGTTGCAACAGATTTAATTTTATTTCTGTCCATATCATTATGTGCTTTAGAAACATTATCAGGCATATATATACTTTTATAAAGAATTTTAAAGTAGATAAGTTAGACAAGAAAAGCACAAACTTGTATTCGTCTTTTCATAAACTATTGCCTATTCCACATGGATTTTGGGGCCTCTGTACCAAGAGTGTGGAGGAGTGTCCCTGCGGTGAAACATTCGTGTTGCATATGATTTCTCTAGCTGTTTATTGGGAGTCTTTGACTGGAGGGTACAATCAAGTGTCAGTCGAACGATACAAAACCTCCCAATTAGTTAGCTCCGAATATACCTTTTTTTCTATGTGAATACTTGGCTTACTTTTGTAAAAGCAATATTCTAATTATCCACTAAATGTAAATAACTAGTCGTATTGACTTTAACGTTGCGATACGAGACGAACCTTCTGTTAAGTTTTCAGTATTTATAGATTTTCAGAAGGAACATTTTCCACAAAAATAGTATTTCCCTGCAAACGATCGTGCGGCGAGGTTCCGAATGACTTACATTCCAAACTCAGATCTATACATCCTGACCATTGCGCGAGATCAAGCTGTTACACACTGGCTTCCAATGATTAAACGATTTCTCTCATTTATAGACTCAAAAGAGCAATTTTTATTTTCTTACAAGAATATAGTATTCCTAGTCCCTATGGGCATCGTTAGGAAGGATTTACTGTATGTAAAATCGAAGTCGGTTTCCATATGGTTGTTACTGAAACCTAACTTCAGTTTCTACGAAACTGTTTAAGAAATGTATGTTCTTGATTTGATTACTACTCATACCCGTTTCTGTCTTCAAGTATTAAGAATGTAACTGCAGGTAGGCGATCTTGATCTTTATATCATAAACTTTGTTATCCTACTACCTCCAAAATGATGGAATGAAGTAGCAGAAAATGTCTGAATATATTGTATGTATTACGCCCAGTACAATTGTATATACTAGAAGTAAAATATTTGTTATACGATGTATCAAACACTATAAGCTCCGATCATTTTTTTGTTTCATACATACATATATATATATATAAGCTCCGATAATTTTTGTTTTATATATATATATATATATATAGTATATATATATATATATATATATATATAGTTATATACTAATATAGATATATATAGTTTAAGGAAAGAAGAGTTATTTCTCTCGTCGTTGTGTAACATGGTTTTCAAATAGTTTGCGCAGACGACTGACCAAGAAGCTATAGACAGAATGAAAATAATCTTCTAGGATGTGATCTTTTAAAGGACTTTCAAGCCCATCGTCCTGGACATCTCTCTCATGGTTATATGCATGCCCACTAGCCCGATGGGCAGGAGTAATAATTAATTCATGTTAGGTAATCACTTAACAGATCCTTACAAAGTGACTATTTAAACAGAACTATTGACTTCTACACATATAGTGTCACTTCTGAGGCCTGCAAGACCTTGAAGGCCTCTGCTTTCAGAAATCAAATGAATGGTGCCGGTAGGACTCGATGATTACAAATGCAGTTACGTGACTCAAGTGTATGTTAAAACTATGGACCAAGTATCGTAAACATCACCACGAAGGTGATGATGAATTTTGTCTGGATTATTTCTGATATGGTTAGCTCATCCTTCCATTCTATGACATTGATTGCAACACACACACACACACACACACACACACACACACACACACACACACACACACTACTGGCTCGTAAAGTCAGAAGGAAAATATGCCTACTCTAATATCACATAGGGGATATTGTAGCAGTCTCGTTGTTGAGATATTATCCTTTATGATATAATTAAGCTATATCTGTACTGAGTATTAGATTTACGTTAATCACTCGATTCGTCGTGGAAAGCATTTCGTCGAAGAACATATTTGATGCTCCATAGTTTACGTCTCCCACGAACAATGCTGTTCATACGAGTGAAAAGCAAAAAGGGCCAATCTTGTCCGAATGAGCTCATTTAGGAATCCTTCAACATGACCTCTGCGGCTATAAAAAGGAGTAGCCACTGTAGTCATCTAAAATCAACTATTTATAAAATCTTAAAGTTCATGCATGTATGTTTACAAGTATATAATTAAATATATAAGTATGAATGCATATATAGGGTTTAGCTCCATATCGGCACAACACTGACTATATTGTGCCAATTCAAAGTTCAGTTGAGGAAGAAATGAATTGCAAAATCCTTTAGGAATATTAGCATTTCCAAATAAAAGTAAGCGTACTATATTACAGTAGAAAGGATTAAAGCTAGATATTTTAATATTCGTTTCAAAAGGTATATAAGATCAAAAAGAGGTACGCTATCTAAAATCCTTAAAATACAGTGGAACGATATGGAATATAAACTAGCTTCATTCACAAAGTCCCAGAATTTCTCTGGGGAGATCATTATAAAGTTTTGTAAGTTAGCTTACACCTAAAATACATATATGACTGTGAAATTTGTTTTGTCAACAAAAATGTGTTTCACCGTCGGTGTACATGCAAGCTTCGTACTCTTGTCGAACCTCACACTCGCACGAGTAAATTATGTGTCCTATTAGCACAACGCCACTTCATCGATGTGATGTATTCTATATGAATCAGGCCACTCTCCAATATATCGGTGTCATGTTCCGGACTTATTTGTGCTGCTTTTATTCCATATATGTTGCCAAGTGTATAGAACACGCTTACTTTTATATAATTTGGAGTCACATGATGAAACATTCAATTCAGAAACAGTGTATTTATGGACAGCTGAGGTCGCTTTATCTTCCATTTAATTACCTTTATTAATATTGTGATCATTCAACCAAGGTTACATTATAATTTTCTAACTATCAGTCTTCTTTAACATTCGGGGCACGAACCGGTTGTCATATTTACGGTTTTGCAAGACTTTGTGGAAAAGGGAATCCTAAAAGATAAAAATGTTTTTGTTTTGCTTGTTATGATGTTTCAGTTTAGTTACAAAATTTTATTACGGGTATAATTCTGCTGATAAAACACTATTATTAGGTAACGGTCTGAGATGGTACCATGGAATGTTGCCACGGTAGCTGCAACTTTGTCTCCGTACTTCGAATCATCTGTATGCAGGCACTTATGGCCACGATAAGGGGCTCACATTTTTCTAACTTACTCTGAAATCAGAGATGATTTAATCTTGAGGTTTGGTTTAATTTTCAAAGATCTTACATTGCGAGGAGTGATAAAAATATAGTGATTTGGGAACGTACATTTCGAGATTTTGGCAAGACTGGTCTTAGATGCTTCTACTTTAGAAACTGATTCTATGCCAAAAGCATGGAATTAAACTTAATTTCCGATCAAATTATGCTATGAGGTAAGAATGATAATTGTATTTAGTTGAAGTAGAACAATTGCTTCTTTTCAAAGTATTCTGAATGCGGAGGCGATGATGCAGTTCACGTACGTTATGCCAACGCATGAATGCAGTATGATCACGATACAGTGAGAGTTTGGGTTTTAAGTAATTGATGGTGGTCACATCCACGGCCAGAGGGCTCTGTATAAAACAAGGTCCCCACTACTGGTTTTTGAAGCTTTCATAAGGGAGTAAATATAAATCAGCATTTCGAAATCACTAAAGTTTAAACTAATGTACCCCGGGTAATGCTATATGCCGCAACGAACCTATCTACATTTTCATTCATTCATATATAATGTATAGGCGTTATACTCATCCTATTCTTGCATTTTATTCTTCAGGTACAGCCGAGAGGAAATGCAAATGAAGATAGATGAACAGCGGTCAATCATAAATAGACTTACCACACTTAAGGCACAGAAACAAGAGTGAGATATATTATTTTTTACTAATATATAATGCAACATGAATAATGAAATTAATCTCAAGAGTATAATACGATAACACAAACGTGGCTAAGCGTTTCTTGATTTCAGCTACCTATATAATACAATTTTATTTTCGTGTTCACTTTGGAATCTCAAGGTGGAGAGGTTTGATGCACTCCGGTATTGAAAACAATTTGAATTCATGCATTACACTTTCATAGTGTTTGATGTATTACACCAAATTTGTAAATATTGACATCCTACTGTCATATACTCCACACACATTTACACAAACATACACAAAGACGTGTGTGTGTGTGTGTGTGTGTGTGTGTGTGTGTGTGTGTGTGTGTGTTTCTGTATATAAGTTACAGGCGGAAGTTGCACTTTATAGATATGTTGATTAAATGGATGATCTATATGGGTTTTTTATTTTGAAAACGAAAGTGATAAATTTTGACAATATTCGTATTTTAGATTGCATGGAACTCGCACAATAGAACTTGATCGGAAAGACCAAGCATATGATTGCATACTGTTCGTTTGCTCTCAAGACAGATGTTTTATTTTATAATTCAGTTTGATTTCAACTACTTTTAGATCTATTTATCCCAACATAAGTGCATTTAACGTGCGTTCCGTATCATGACATTTTGGGTACGAATTAGATAAATACTGACACGTAACATGAGCTTTATTTAATTCCTAAGAAAGAAATTCCCCAGGTTGAAACGTAGCAGTAATATGATAACAGTTTTGTATCTTTTTTACTTGTTTTGGTGAATGCCTTGTATAACCATGACTTTGTCCTCACACGAGGCGCGTACAAACGCAAACGCATGTTTGAAATCCTCTTGTTTCCATCAGGCTCCTATGCAAGAAGATAGTCTTTGTGGTAGAAGTTAGAGAACTAAACCTTTATTATCAAACAACGTTAGTGAATCACTCAATTGTGAAACGAATGATGATTTTGTTTCCAATTCTGAAACCAACAGTGCACTTGCAAGTATGCAAAAGTTACTTGACTTTCACTGCCTCTAAATCAGTGTCGTTTATACTCCTGTTACGTAAATGTGCTCAAAGTTATTTGTGGTTTTCCATTTCTGGCAACACTGCCTCAAACTCAGCCAAGTTAATCATTTTACCCGCAGTACCCGTTTACTATAGCTTGTTAATTGTATTGAGACTGATTTGTATCGCGGCGAAAAGTTGTGAAGAGAGACTTGTTCGCGAATGCTGCGGTAATAATATTTTACTGGCGCCGCCAGTCACACCGCTTATTATTGATATGATTTCAACCGCAATTCCGATTGGTGTGCCTGTAATAGTGAGCGTGGTCATGATTCGTGTCACTACGAGACGAATGTATGCCATTCCGCAAATATGATATACAATCACGCACATACGTTTGTATTTCACGAGTAGCGTAGTACTCTTAGTGATTTCATCGCGTAGCTGTTGATCCACTTCGATTAATTTCTCCATTCGTTATCATTGTTGGTATATCATAATTCTTTTATCACTTATGCTATCGCGAAATATAATTGATCGAGAGGCTGGCCTTGAACATGTGCAATATGCACACGCACCTTTAACCAATTACACTACTTTACCTGTACAACTGCTATGCAATCATAGAAAATATACACTTGGAGAATTTTTAAATGTATGACAATGGTGCGTCCTGGGACACCACGTTGACTTAGAATGATATTTATTGTAGGCTTGGTTTGTGTCTGTAACAATTGTTTCCGCTTTCTTCCAAGAAGTTTGGCACAGACAGGTGTGTATTTATTTTAATCACAATTGAGATCTTTCTTTGCTTAGTTGAGTCAATGTTGGTGCAATATGATTTACTGGGAACGTAACTGGGGTGGATTTGTCAGCGAACATTATTTAATCGTTATAGAAATAACCCCTATAAAGTTTCACGTCTGGTTTCACCGTCAACGACAGGGCATTTACACGCATTAATTCTAGAACAACAAGCTGGCCTCGAGTCGGTATTGACATATTATGGTGGTCCCAACTATCGATTTGTATTTGGCTCTTAACAGGATTATTGTTAAATGTATACTAGGGTTTGCTAACACCACTCCGAAGAAGTTATGCGTCGAGAAGTGGATCAGAAACACCATCAGTGTTGGCATCCGCTATCAAACGATCCAACACTCCGTCGCCAAATTCCGCAACCTCATCTCTGCTGTCAGAATCAGTTATATGAAATGATATTTTCTTTTAAACACAAACACCAAAGACGATTAAGTACACGTATGAATAGATGCGGAATGTGTCAAATTGAATTTCATCTTCGACGACTAATTACACTGATGTCGTCCATATGAAAGATTCTACAATTTAGTCAGCAATAGTATTCATCATTATTCGTGGACAAGGCTAATTGTAGTCAAATGTATTAATTGACCACAGCAATTATAGCAACCGGATACGAAAAATAAGTACAAACCAGATTCGCGTACTGTTAAAATGTTTGATTTAGGGCTATAAAACAAAATCAACCGTTTATTATTATATTATCAGTTTGTTCTCCTCTCCTTCCTAGGTCCGCAGTTCTTGGTATGGTCTAAATGAAGTAGATAACCTTGGTGTCGAAGGTACCATTGCGATATGTTTTGTTCTAACATTATCACCGTGAGCATAATCTTTGATAAGCGCAATCGACATTCCCCGGTCTCTGATTTCATTTTTCTTGCAGGTTATTTACAACAGCGCCTCACAACTTCAAAGCAACATCTTGAATGTTCACGTTAGAATTTTAAGTTTTCCAGATTGAACATGAAATATTACAAGCTTGCCCAGGTCTAGGTCCGCTTTGGTGGCAAGCCTGATCACATCCAAAACGGAGCCGCGTCGTCGGGTGGTAGAGCGTCCGAGCATGTCAATAGGCATTTTGTAAACTTTTAATTGTACTTTCTAACTGAGAAGGTAACATCATTAAGCGTTTGCGTGGTTGATGAACGCTTTAGTGCACACAACGATTTTCCAACAATATGTCCGCATATGGGTCCTTCCAGCCGAGTTTGCAACGGTAGCGTTGAATACAACAGCGGTTGAGATCGAGTGGCAAAGCCACCAAGTAAAACAAAAATACAATTTCAAGTGGTGTTGCAAGCCCGTACGATGTAAAATATAAAAGATATTTGGGTGTCACCGCGTATGAGGCCCAGTTAGTTCCTGGTACTAATGACAAATCCAGGATGATTATGCCAGTTTTCCTTGTGCGGGAAACCATCAATGCAAGTTAATCCTGCCATTGCGAGTAAATCAAATTTGGTCATTGACCACTACGGCGAGACTACAAACAAAGACCACATCTTCTCGGGAACTTTTGACCCACCATGCGTAAACGGTCGAAGACTTTTACTTCTTTAATGCAGCCTCCAGATGTCTTTTTTTTTTTGTCATCCTGGTCGTGGTTCTTACAGCCAATAACACAACCGCCTTTGCAGCAGTGGGAGCTACAGCCGGTAGCAACGATGGAAATAACCTTGAGGAATAGAAATATTCCACCTGTCTTTTGCATCTGACACCTCTGATTTGACAACTTTAATGTCACTGAGATGTTCTTTCCTAATCGTTTCATACTGCGCGCTTTATTTGTGCAATCTATTTAGGGCTATTGCAAATGGCAACTTTGTGATGGGACATTATTATTTTAAAACATAATAGGTTTTATTACTGTGTTACATGAGTTATATCGGCGCGTCAAGGACCCTAATTTGGCCACCAGGTTCCTCAAATAACATAAACATTTTTGAGCTGATTAAATCAAAGCATTTATACTTTTGAATAGCGGTAATATCCGGGTTAGTAACACGTACATGAAACAACACGTGGACCACAGATTACACAAACAACTCCAGGTGTCCCAATGAAAAGAAATAAATCGTGTACATTGTACGAATATCGTGCTAGGAAATCTGCAAATCTGTGTCAATATTCTGATGCCGGTACCATGTATGATAATAGATGTGACGCAAACATGCAACGTGATTGTCTGAGAAACTTAGCAAAATTTCTTTGGTAGTACACTGATTACTTCAGACACTCCTAGGTGGCCAAATATTATCGCCCAGCGGGTTGATTATTGGCCCGAACTGACTTTTAAAACGATACAAATAAGTGTTTTGGTGCGTTGAGGCAATTTTGAGGACTTATTTGCTATATAAACTGCCCGTAAGTAGCACTGTCTGCCTTAAAGTCTACGATGAGTGCACGAAATAAAAGTCTACAGTTTGAAGCGGTTCCAGAATTCATAAATGACAACAAATGTGATTATGTGTCCATTGAGGAGATTAGCGCAGATATCCAAAATGTTAATATTGTCAACAATACTTCATCAGCAGTGGCGCTTACATCACGCCGAATTGCATCTTTGGGTTAACATGGCTGTGCGTTTCACTCTGAAAAATAACCTTGCTAATATCTCTGTAGAACCCAATTATATGACTGAGGGGACGTGCACAATTAAACATTAACGAGTCTCCGTGAAGTTGTGATCGACGCTGTGCAAATTCAAGATTGAACTTCGGTATGGTGCTAAACATCGTATCGCTGCTGTTAACACTAGGTCTAACATCAGTACCAGCAGGTTGTGGATCCACAAAAGTATTTTGCATAGTTTAATAAAGTTTATACGGTCTAATGTACCATATAAGGTGTGGTAAAACATCATAGATGTGCAGCCGACCACCCATAATTATCACTGTGTTTGGATAGTCCGATAATCGTCGCGGCAATATCAATGTTCGTGACAAGTTTTTTCTGTTTTCTTTCCATGGATGTAATAATTTGCGCTGTTGAAAAATTCTACGATGAATTGTTAATAAAACCAACATTAACATCGGCACCGTAATCGTTATTATTGATCCTTATTGGTTTTCCCTCTATTTCTAAGAAGGCTTCATGCTGAAGAAAATACCAGGATGTGTCCTGCACTTGTAATTCAGTTGTTAATGATCTGATGTCCTTGCCGGACGCGATTAATACTGAAAATCTTTGGTGCTGTGATCTACCTTAACATCGCAAACATGTCCCGGCCCGGGGGGGATGTGGTGTATAGTGGACTTCTGCCATTTTCACTTATTCATTATTGGTTTCGCCTAATACCTTTTACGTGAGAACAGTAGTCCACTTCCCATTGCCATATTTGCATTGGCGGAATCAGCTATACGTCGTTGGGCGGTTTCATTGATGATCTTACTACCCCGAGCTGACATTGTCAATGTCGATCATAGTTTAATTTTCCTTGGAGGCGCTCGAGTAAATAATTGTCATAGTCGATGTAGAATCGAATCGATTGAACCTCCCGCAATCACATAGTTTTAGTCCATCCCAAGCAATGCAAAAATTCGTGTCGGAACGTGTTTAGCGATTGATGCAACGCACAATGTCAAGGCCGTGATCATTTTTTTTTTATTCGTGCGCCTGTAAATAATCCCTGGACAATATCATCAAGGCTTTTTCCGTAATATGTCATATGAACGAGTTTTCTACAGTTGAAAAAAAACCTCACTGGTATCACATACCTATATACGGTTGTCATTGTCTTTAAATATCAGGTCGATCTCTCTAATACAGTTTTATTGCCACAGTCTCAGCGCAGGTCTAATATATGCCCGTCCTGCTCCACACGAGTAAAACGAATATGTGCTGCCAAGGAAGATACACCTGCGCCGCAGTAGTAATCACTATCAAATCAACGGAGGCCTTTTTCGGGGCTAACCCGAGTAATGTACAACTATGAGACGCTTGCGTTCTTTAGGCGGAACTTTTATAACGACCACTAATGGCATCACATTCAAATTAACCCGTGTTGTGGAGTTAATACTGACACTTTTTGTTGTTATAGTGGAACCGATAACGTAAGGTACCGGGCGCACAATTCCTACGTCCTCGGGAATCTTATTAATATTTTCATGCCAGCCAAGAACCATTCTCATCGATGACTTTGCAATATTAACCTCGTACGTTGGAAATTCGACTGAGATGGTAGAGCTGTGGGATCAAGTTCGCGCATGTAAAGTTTAGAATAGCATTTGGTCACCAAGGATATCCTCCGTCGGATCTCTTCATTGATTATTCAATCTCGTACCGCACCCGGAGAATCATCAAAAACATTACACTTGATGTCACTGACTGAATAAATTACAAACAAGCTATTCGCGTGAAAACCCCAAATGGTCGCAGTCGAACTGTGATTAATACACAACGACGCAAGTGCGATCTCGAGTATGAGGCCTTCCCCGCGGTGATTGGTGTTGTAAGTCACCTACAGTTCTGGTTTCATTGATGAGATCGTAATCATTGCATTAAGCTCATTTTGTGTTTTCAACGACTTGCTGCGTTGCCGCATTAATTTTGCAAAGAATCGCCTCAGAATTTAGCATCAGTGTTGTATACGGCATTGATGTCTTCAATGCATTCATGCATCAAGGCGTAAATCGTACCATAGTCCATCATGTTATTGGTAAGCAACAACTGACCAATCAATGTCGTCTCATTAATGACCTTTGTTGCAATGTTGCCCGAGCGAACCTTCCCCACGAGTGTTTCCAACCGGTGTACAAGAATGTTGGGGCCACACAGTCCATCAAGTCCTTCTCTGGTTTGTTGCTGATATGTACGTACATGTATCACACACGTCCCGCCTTCTGCATTTTGTTGTTTTCTTTGCGATTCTCGTTCTTGTGGGAATAGTGGAGATTTTATACGTTTTCGGGACCTGAGAGTCTTGTCAGCAGCACATCGGTTTTTGCTTAAATGAACATTTTTGTTTCGCCAGCTGTTTGTTCTTGTACTTTTGCTCTTAGGATTTCGGCCAGTGGTTTAACTTGCTCTTAGTCCATTATTCTTGCATTTTCGATAGTGGTGTTCTGTTCAAGTATTATTTCAATTGTGGGGGGGGAATCAATAAAGGAACCATTAAAGTATTTAAAGAAAATCCAGTGAAGACCTTGCTCACTAAAATTTTGCGGATCTTTTTAAACACTGACTGGTATACGGGTGGTGGTTATGGTGGAAAATTCTTACACATGCCTCTGTGATGTCTTCATCTAGATCCTCTCGGCCTTGTATAAATTTCCCTATCTGCGGTGGAAACTTCAAACCTTTGGGTTGTTCTATCAACCGTACACACCATCACCACGGTTGTTTCTGCAACTGTCTTTATCTCTTTTGCGGTCTCACGTGTGGGCTTATGCTGTGGCGCACACGTTCGTTCGATGTCCTCTTTGAGACACTGTCCAGTCCGTCGCGATTGTAGCATATCTTTGACACGGTTGCGGCTTTCTGGAGCTTTATGAACCAGTTCCAGCTGTTCGCGTGCATCTGTACGCCGTAGTTGTCCATTCTCTACCATGGGTTCATTTTAATGTTTTGGCGTTTTCGTTTTGTCATAATCGTTTTGTCATAATCGTTTGACCTATCATGTCAAAACCGGTTGGATACTTGTGTGGACCACCTGTCAAATCTATAGCGAGTATACTACGCGTGACATGTGTGACCTCCCCAAGCACATTCCGAAACTCATCGCAAAAGCTATCAACAGCTCAACATGTCCAATGATTGTTTCCTAGGCCATGCGCATCCGTGTCATGAAATATGATCAACAGGTTGTGGTTTTCTCGAATCATTTTAGGCACGTGTGGATATGGTTGTGTTACTTCGATCACATCTGTGATTTTATGTCGAGCTCGGGAAAATATTATCGCACTAGACTGGTACTCCACGTTGCTAATTGGCGAGACGAATGCTTCCTGGCAGAGCATTTGTGCGAGATCAATCATAAATCGTTCCCTTTACACGGATGTACCGCCACGTCCTTTTGGTATCTTTACGTGCCTGTAAACGTAAGCAAATATTCTATCGGGGAAAATCCACCGTTTAGTTTGAAGAGGGGAGAAACTTACCTTAGTGCAATTATACACACCCATTTGATATTTCTTTGACTGGATATGATAAACAGTGTGTGCAAATTCGAGCCGCTCGCGAAGACACTTCACTTGCACATCGTGCTGAAGATCCTTTTGTGCAGTCACGCGTTGGAAACTTGTCGCCTTTTTGATGATTTTGCCGAATTCAACCACAGCTGAGGAGATTTTGGGTCGAAGTCCCTCGTATTTCTGGATAAGTTTTCTTGAGCAACAATGTTTTAGTTTATAAACAGTCTTGCAATGTTCGTTATGATATATTCGATGATCTTTCGTATTAGGCTCACTTACCAGCAACCGCTCACCCATCGTTGGTGGTAATATGCATTTACAACAAGTTTTTTTTTTCATGTATAGCATCTTGATGTTGTCACCTTACAGCGGTTTGATCTTATTGTAATAAAACTCATACATGAGCAGTTTAGATAAGTCTAACACAGACGTGGGAACGCCGGTGGGCTTTTCAGCTTCAGTTTCGATGCTTTACTATATAGGGCAACTAGTTCACCTGAAATGTCATCGAAGGCGGGTACGCGATGAGCCTTCGAAGTTTGTCTTGCTCACTATCACAGATAAGATCGATGCGAGTCCCTTTCCAATGATTCTCCAATGTTTTGCTGATCACGGCATTGCTCATTAGTTTTAAAAACAATTGTTGTAAAATTCGTTGGTGCGGTACACAGGCTTGTACTCATGTGAGTGTATGTTACTATCCATTCGCTGTGACGGATCTGTAAGACTCGGTGGACTTTGCATATTCACATTCCCAGCCGCACTGACAACTGGGTGTTTCGCGTGTCAACTACATACTTGTTTTAGTTCTTAGATTTAGTACTGCTTTATTACATTTTGTTAACTTGCATTCGGAATCGTTCACTACCGCAGACTGATATGGCCAGAGCCACTCGCTGGGAACCGAGAGCACTTCCGATGCAAGCTGATTATCGTTATGAACTTTGTGATGCTTGTCTGCATACTGTAGGTCCACTACATACAAGTATCCGTTATGTATGTTACCATCGTACTTGTAAATGTGTACATCCGTGGGACTGACCCATTGAGATTCGCCAACAGGCATGGACTGCATCACTGTCCATCAATACCAGCTGTCTGTGTCTATATACATGATGTAACGTTTGGGGATCGTATCCATCCACATCTAGGTTGTAGGAGCATCTAACGGTGACTCAGTATGGAGATACCGCAGCGGAATCAATGCTCAATAAATAAATGTTGATCTGTGTATGTGCGAAGCTATCGTTCTACCTTTGTCTTTGAGAGATGTACATCCCAAACCAGTCCCAGTGAAGAAAAGTAGTGCGCGGGGTCGAATTTGTACACACACATGACTGTATCACGAAACGTCTCAAAGACATCTGCGAGCAGAAGCACATTATTTTCAATATAGATCATGACTGTCACTCATCCTTTTTGGCTGAATTTGGACTAGACAATATATGCATGTGCGTCATCGTTCGCGGAAATATCGTCGCCAGACAGGGACGAATGGAATTCTTTGATCGGTGGTAACTGAGTTTCAGTAAACGTTTCCCATTCGCTCACTTATCCGTATAGGAACACTCTTTAACTAGTTATCAACTGCAGCTTGTCAGCATTAACGGTACCATATAGACTGATGATTTTCAATCGATCGTTCGATCCCGTTGCAAGGTTAATGACTAGTTTGCCAAGGGTGGAATTGAGGAACTGCAACGAACCAATGAGCTGCAGCTGACATACTCTAAACGTCATGTATTTTCCCATGTGGTTGTGACTTACGCTTATTGGTCCATCATTGCCGCTGTGTCTTCTAGCATTGTTTAGTCGTCATTATACCCAAGCAAATTGTGAAGCGACACAAGGATTTTTATAATATTTGGGCAAATTTGTAAATGTAGATCGTATGCGTTGTGTGTGGCTCCCCTATGCATGCTACTAATACGACAGTGCTCGCGAACTTTGGCATCAGTATGGACTATCACAGATTCAGCAATGAGTGGTCGCCTAGAACTTGAGTGTGTCATCATTTGTTATAATCATTTCTGCAGCGGAGGAGAGCTGTTGTCGGATCCAATTAGTGTGACCTCAAGCGATTTAAGAAACACCTCAACCGAATGCTGATCATAATAATACATCGGTGGCTCAGGTTCCTCGTCGCATCTGACAACGGATTAACAAAATTCGCATGGAATTTGTACAGATACTTGCATTGTTTGAACATCACAAGCGCCCACTTCAATGCAAAAGACATTCGAAAGCTGCGTAGATGATATATGGTC
>JAECUM010059575.1:0-13207 GCA_016617855.1 Megalonaias nervosa
TTCTAGCATGTGATAGAAAAGGATTGAGTATATTACGAGTGCTATCGGCATACACTCAGCAGTAGGATTGACCTCGCTGTTGCGAATGATTTTCCAGTGTAGTATTAAATTTTGACCCTCGATGAATTCTGACCCGGTCGGGTCATTTCTCAACGGCAATGATCAAAATTTCACGTTGAAATTTGACCCTTTTTGAACTGTCCTGTAAAATAACGACCCAGGTGTAGTATTAAATTTTGACCCTCGTTTTACCACTTTAATTCGAGACTGCACGAGACCAGTTACTTATGCCACAGTAATATTATATTAATTGCTTCAGCTTTTCATATATAGCTTCTGTATGTCTCATATCAAGTGAGACAAACTTAAAATATAGACAGTTACTAAAATGAAGCCGTCAAATAAACCCAGTATTGAACTGAATAGAAGAAAGGAAAATAAAGCTAGAACGAACGCCACAAAATAAATCAAGGGGAAAGAAAACTAGCGCGTCCCACTTTCCAAGAGTCTTGCATTGTATTACAATAAATAATATAATGAATGATTAATCATGTATGCTATGTAGAATTACAAATTAACCACATGTACATTTATATTATTTACCAACACATTTCTCTAATTACATACCCAATACATTAACAAAACATCCTAGCAAAATATAAAGCCAGTACTTTTTGTGCAATTGCAAGTACTCCCGAATAGTTAAATTAAATATAATCCAGTATGCAACTTGTATACTGTTTAGCTTCGATCTCCCCCTCCCCCACTCCCAACCCTGCAACGAACAGTGTGTATGTTGTGTGTGTGATTCTGATATTTAACGTAGCTTTAACAATTTTTCAGTCATATCGCTACGATGTCTGCAGTGTGCCAGTTTATAGTGATGTCTAGCACTGGGGCATCATACCGCGGACATGTAGCATGATGTCCCACCCAGTCACATCATCCTGACACCAGGCCGACCAGTCCTAACTCTATCCTCTTAATGCTGAGCGCCAAGCGAGGCAGCTGCTAGTACCATTTTTTTAAGTCTTTGGTATGACTCGGCCGGGGTTCGAACCCACGACCTCCCGCATCCGAGGCGGATGCTCTAACCACTAGGCCACCAGAGCGGCAGTAAAGGCAGATGTTACATGGATTTGTAATGGATGTCGTGAATGCTTACTTAAAAATATAACTAGATAATAATAGCGAAAGAGACTTGTGCATTTGTTTGCTGAATTGTGTATTTGATAATTCTGGTGAATTTCAGAGATATGCCAATGCTCATTCGACAACGGTCCCTGAAATTGCCAGATGAATGGCGTTTCATTAAAAACAACAATCTTGTTAAATAAGAATTTGCAATGTTCTTCTACAGTCAATAAATTATAACATTTACTTCTGACATTTGACTCATTCCTGCTAATTTCGTTTAACCCGTGCGTTTCGTTGATTTTTAGTGGGATTGTGAGACGTTCATAAAACTTTTAAATTCAGTCATTTATATCACGAACTACTAATCTGAAAGAGGCGGTATGCTTTATTTAGAATTGGGAAAATTTTACCCCACTCTCTCGCTCTTAATTAGCTAGTTGGAGGCAATTAGGGACGTGCCTGCTTTTATACCAATGAAGCGTTATTTCAGACCCACGACACATATTGTAGATTGTATATAGTTCATAATTTCCTGTGGGGTTTCGCGTGTATTGTGTATGGGCTATATATTGAGTGAAACGCATTTACTATTTATAAACTTTACCGATATTATCATTTGTTATCTACCAACTGTGCTTACATAAAAGCATATTGGTTTTTCTTAAATCTCACAAAAACCTCCCTTTTGAATTAGATGGGGCCTCTAGTAAATAAAGGCAAACATTTTGATGTGTGTCATGTGTGTGGTCTGGAAACAAAGCATTGGAAACGGCATATTTTATGGATTCGCATGCCCTGATATGGGAATCCAACTTCTGCCTGTATGAATTGTGACAGACCTGAACGCTGTCTAAAACCACAGGGGCTCGTATCGTTGCTTACAATTTACCTGTCATACATGTACTATACAATAACTACAAGGAAGGACTTCTCTCCTTTTCGCGCGACCTATTTAAGAATAAACGCTGATATTTGAAGCTACATTTCGCGTAGCGTAATAAATTTGGTACGGATGTTTAGCTCAGACATTCGACTTTGTATGCGTATCCGAAGTTTGGCTTACTATCATACTTTTAAGGAATGCCAGACTATTTTCCCACGCTGCTGCTCCACATGGCCCTGAATGCGCCCGCTTAATACACAAGAACAACGCGCTGAATGGAATACTACCTTTTCATTGGCCAACTGAAAATAAGTTATAAATAAATGCAGGACGTCATTTTCCTTTAACCAATGAGAGGACAGTATTTCGTTCAGCGGGGTTTTACTTGCATATTAAGCGGGCGCGATCAAGGCCATGTGGAGCAGTAGCGTGGGAAAATTGTCTGGCATTCCTTAAAGGTATGAAATTAAGTCCAACTTTGCATAAGGGTACACAGTCGAATGCCTGAGCTAAATATGGGTACCAAATTTATTAAGCTTTGCAAAGCATAGCTTGAAATATCGGCGTTTATTATTAAATAGGTCGCGCGAGAAAGGAGAGAAGTGTCCTCCCTTTGTAGTTATTATATAGTACATGTATGACAGGTAAATTGTAAGGAACGATACGAGCCCCTGTGTCTAAAACAGCTTCAAAAATTTCATAATCGCCATCAGACCATCAGAAGGCAGAGAGGGTGTGTGTGTGTGTGTGTGTGTGTGTGTGTGTCTTTGATTACTGGGCTTTCTTAAGGAGAGACTTAGAATACCTTCTATTGACAAACATAATCTAGTTATATTTTTAAGTAAGCATTCACGTTAAAGCTACGTTAAAAATCTAAATCACACATACTGCTGATATGTAGATGTATTTGTTTAAGTTATCAGCGTATGGTATTGCGCAAAATTCTTGAGATAATCTTAAACCAAACATGTAAATAAACACTAACCAAACATTTTTTTGCGGAAAGAATGCTTGTGTGATTTTGATTAAGGTATTCAGGTTGATTCCTTGTAGAAATAATAGATTTTACACTGAACCAACCACTACCCCAGCCCCTCTTTTGTTCATTTCTGACAGTCAATAGTTATTTTTAATTTCTCCTCTCACAGGGCGGTTCAGCCAAACAATACGGGCCCTATGCATGATTAAAGTTCACTGATATTTTAAAAAGGAAGAAAAAATTTAAAATTGTCATGTTTTTCGTTACCTTTCAACCAAGGTCGATAAATCGGTCCCAAACCGGTACTGATACTGACTACACGAAACTTTCTTAATTTTCAGATATTTACTTCTGTAGCAGACATACATAAACAAGTAAACCAAGCTGGTCGTTTATTTTGAAACCCTATTACGAATTTAACTCTCATCTCCTACCACCAATGCTAATCTGTGAGAGGTAGTCAACCAAAATGTCAAAATGTCAAATCCATTTTTAAGTCTAACTCAAAGAAAATGTAAACCAGATTATAGATTTAGCGTCTGTGCGAAATTATCGTCCCACATCCTATTTTGATGCAGTATCATAAGCTCCCAGAACACTCATACTCTCAACCCCTCTACTTTAAAGGAGTGTCAAAATGTGGTGGTACAGAAGGTATCACGGTACTTATTGTTTTTCATAGCCCTTAACGTATTCTGAGTTTCCTCTGACACTTCCCAATGTATTTGTATATGTTGACATTTATATTGGGATGTGGGGTCAGAGCGCACTGGGTATAAAAAAAATATATTGGACCCTGCCGACACGCTGAGTGCCGGCATAGGGTAACCGCTTTCTGCTGGACCTAGTCCATTCTTGTACCAGAATGGGCATTTGTAACTTCGGAGATCAGTCGGATCGTCCTCTGCCTTTTCCGTTAAATCGAGAGAGAAACTGCTCTTATGCATTTGACACAATCTGGCAGCGAAAAGTTTACAATCGAAACACTTTTGGCTTTTTGCTACTATATATGTGGTGCACTCCGCTGGTGGCGAATCACTAAAGCCATCAATTTTCATGATTCCTACAACTACTTGCAGCGTTATTTCTCGACTTCAAAGAAGTGGCCTAGAAATATTTCGATTGCTTCGAAGCAAGTCCAGAGGATCATACTGAGGCAGAATGAGCAGAGGTGGCCCGAATGGCAGAGTAGGGTTCCACAGCTGAGGGTTGTATATATTTTTGGCAACATATATGAGCCGTATTTAATTGCAACAGTTAACATGTTACAGTCTGATATTAGCATTCTTATCAAAAATATATTCTAATATCAGTGTAACCCGGGGGGGGGGGCTTTAAAACAATAAAACCCCTTTAATTGATTTGGCGATCGTTAACTAGGGATGACCTCCCACGGTGTTATTGCCCAGTGTGGACGGATAGATGGAACGTTAACCGATAACTGAGCAAGGCTATTGAAAAAAATTAACAACTACAAGCCCCCTTTACCAATAAATAAAAACAAATTTAATTAATTAATACATAACCAAAATTTCACTTCCAATCCAACAGATTTACATTGATAGAATTTAGTCGCAGTGTTGAGTTTACATCATGTTACGAGTGGTGAATTAGAGAGTACAATTTCCACGCTTGACAGCATCACCAGGCGTCTGTCTCCTCTTCTCTTGTTTTTCCACGTCTAACGTGTACGCTTTGGTCCCCTTTCTGACCCTGATTATTCCGACCTCTCTTAGATGCGGACTTCCCCCTTTGACTGACCCATCGGGTTTCCTTTTCTCTCTCGGGAGGGTATAAAACTGTTCCCTTAATGCTGTTTCTTTTCCACACAAACCGTGCGTCCTAGCACTATAGCCTGTCCTTCCCTTTTCAAGACAGCTATTTTAGGAATCTGGTCTATCAGTACTAACACAACTTACGAGTGAAAATTTTGCTGACTTGGTATATAAGAGAAATGTATAGTGGGGGGGGGGATTTGCACTTGCTTGTAAGTGCGCAATCTTTATTAAAATATTATATAGTTGTAATACGAAAATAAATAAAATTAATCTCAATATATTTTAGTGGAAATTACTTTCAATGTAATTTAACGAAAAATTATTTTTACTACAATTTAGAGAAAATTTCAATGTTATTACTTTTACTCAAAAATTATGTCCTAATAATGCTACTTTGATCTATGTTACCGATAAAAGGCGCTTTGGTAAAACTTTCTAAATGTGACACTACAAAGACATTTCACTCATCTCAACATTTTTCTGTACCTATTTTCTGCTATCGTTGAAACCAAAATAATATTGGAAACTTAAAATGACAGAATGTAACACCACTACCTGTGCAGGAAGTGTATCTCAATTAGCAAAAGCACCCCTGGAGAAACAGCACCAACGTCAAGTACGAGATGAGTGACGACAATACTGCCGGCGGAAGTCAGATGAACCAGATCAAAATATTCCAGATGCATTTACAACAACAGAACTTGAAACGGTGCTATGCAGGATCAAATCAGGCAAAGCAGCAGGATATGACAACATTCTGCCTGAGTTCCTGAAGCATCTTCGTCCGAAGGCAAAGGAATGGATTGCCGCTATTTACACCAGGGTTGTTAGGGAAAAGTGCATGCCGATTTTGTGGCGCCAGGCAAAGGTTATTGCGATCCCAAAGCCTGGCAAAGATCCCCATAATGCGGCAAGCTATCGCACAATCTCCTTGCTTTCTCCAAAAGAATCGGTCCCGACTTGGAGAATATCATAACTGTTGAGCAGGCAGGCTTCAGGCATGGCCATAGTAATTGCGATCAAGTCCTTGCCCTGACTACATTTGTTGAAAATGGATTTCAGAGGAACCTGAAAATTGGAGTTGTTTTTTGGATCTAAGAGCGGTATATGACACGGTCTAGCACGCAGGGCTGCTGTTGAAAATTTCATGAGTATTGCCGAGCTGGATAGTTGAGACTGTTGAACTGTTCCTTCGCAACAGGCGATTCAGAGTGCACATCAGAGAGAGCTGCAGTTCGTGGAGGCGTCAGACTAATGGACTCCCACAAGGGTCTGTTCTTTCGCCAAGTTTGTTCAATGTCTATATCTATGACTTACCTGTAACACAGTCACGCAAGTTCATGTATGCAGATGACATTGCTCTCGGGACCCAAAGTCGCTCATTTACTAAGCTTGAGGGGGTACTGAACAAGGACCTGGAGGATATGACAGACTTCTTCAAGAAGTGGCGTATACAGCCAAGCACAACAAAGACAGTCTCCAGCGTCTTCCACCTTAACAATGCAAATGCGAACCGTGAGCTTTGCATCCTCCTCAATGGTCAGCAAATAAAACACGACCCGACACCAACATACCTTGGTATGACTCTGGACAGATCACTGACATTCTACAACCACCTGAAGAAAACTGCAGCAAAACTTAGCACTCGAAACAACCTACTCCGCAAACTGGCTGGCTCAACCTGGGGCGCTAGTGCTCAGACACTCAAGACTTCGAGTATTGCGCTCCTGTCTTGGCTCGATCATCCCACACTAAGTCAACTGATGTCCAGCTCAACACAACAATGCGCATAATCTCTGGAACACTACGTCCTACAGCCATGGTGGCTGCCGGTATTCAGCAACATTTCTCATCCACGTCTGCGTCGCCAGGAATCAACCACAAAAGTATTGGCTTAGGTCTTTGTCAGTGAGAAACTTCCACTGTACATGGACATCACCTGACATCCAGCAGTCCGTTTGACTTCGAGACGCCCAATCTGGTTAGGTTCGATACCGGAGGATATGACAGCTATTTCGGCGTGGAGTGTCGAGTGGTCTTCAACAGATGTTGTAAACCACTCCCTCATAGCTGAGCCATCTGTCTGCCCTCCTGCCCGGGTTGGGGTCGGATTATAACAGAACACTTCTGATGGTGACAAAAATAGAATGTTTATTTATGAATGATTCAATGGAAGAAAAAAAAAACTATGTTTGATTCGTGCGCCAACAAAATCCAAATATTGGATATTTAACAAAATATGCACGAACCTGATAATGTATTGCGAATTAAATGAAATATGAACTGATACGCAGGAAAAAACAAAACAAAATAGTAAAAAGACACAATGATTAAGATTCAAAAATGATTCCACTCAAACAATGAAATAAGACGAGTTTTCACTCAGATAGTGAAATATGATATGAAACATTGGGACATATATCTTGTCGAACGAATCCGAAAGGTCTTGTCAGCCCCAACGCTCTGTCGAATGGTTGAGGAGCCACCACGAACGGTCTGCCCCTCCTGGTGTGCAGAAGATCCGTAGAATCTCTTATTCTCTGCAGACCCGTTCGTCCAGAAGCCTTGGTTCTTAACCACGTGATGACCTTATTTTCTTCCGAGCCAACGTCAACCCCCGACAGCAGCACACTGGATATAACAACCCAAATTAGCTCCACGGCTAAACACCACCTACAATACGGTGTATATACGGAGATACAGTATAACTATCACTCCGTCCCTCCTTCACTCCTTCAGCACTACATTCAGCATTCACCAGTCAATCAATCACCAATCAGCCAGCTGAAAATATAATATCCGAATCCGTATACTACAAATGACACGGTCATGTATAACAGCACTTAATGACGTTATGTACTGTAAACTTGAGTTGATTATTTCATACAAATTATATTATCGGGACTACTATACAACGTGATAATCAGGTTCAGAAGTGAACTTGTGTCTGACAAGGATCTTACAGTACTTAACGTAACACCTTCTCTTCCTTAATAAATACAACATTATTGCGAATATAATCGTTCTGCTAAGTTACAGACAGGTAAACTTGGAAACAGACTATAACATTGCATTATACGACGCAAGTTGGAATTACCTAAAATACAAGATCAATTGGATAGTAAACAATTATATCCTATAATACAAATAGGAAATTAATATTTAACTCACATACCTCTACAGCTGGAGATCGCGCGTCATAAAGTGGACTGCTCACTGACAAGATTCTTCGTAATGTGATGTTTTACTGTACGATGAGGTAATTTATACATATGTCATGTAGCCATACACTGCCTGTGCGCTCTAGGTATATCGGTTTTCCCATCGTAAGCACTTTGCTCGTGAAGCATGGGATGAACCGAACTCACCATTTCGAAATAATATACGATATACATAAACCACCCTCGTGTAACGCTGTACACAAAAAGCGAAACCCGAGTACATGTATTTAATCCAAATAATAAATAAACGATAAATATATACAATTCCGTGACAATCTTATCATCATAAGACGTTATCACATCGTATCAACAAATAAAATAGTTTTATTACTTTTTTGTTGTTTTTCTTTAGTTTTTTTTTAAAATAACAAAAACATACTTTATAGCATTATGAGACAAAACAATGAATATTCTGGGAAAATAGAATACAAGCTGAGCCCCTTAGCAGATTGTTTATATTAAGCCGATACATTTTAATCCTATCCCTCTAGAAAGTGTTAGCAATATAAGAAATTATGGGATCATAATGAACATGACATCAAAAAGACGCTAAGTTTTTATAAAAGGAAACTGGTCTTGCAACTTTCTTCCTGACTGATACAAATTGTAATTTTCATTACTTGAAAGGCATCAACTGGCATGCTTCGTTTTTTTTTTTTAAATTAATTTACTTTAATCAATATTTACAGAGCTATCCAGCGCCCGAAAATGTGGGGTACATTGTTTTCATTCATTTAGGTTCTTCTCCAGGCCATGGTTCCGCTTAGCATGAGTCACTCGGCCCTCCTCGCCTTTCAGTGCTATAGGTGGTATTAGGCCTAAATTGGCAAACCAATATCATAGGCTGGAAAGTAGTAATAAGGTGTATCCGACTGGTTAGTCAGAAAGCGTTATTTGCTCCACAATAACGTCATTCCCATAACAGCTAGTTTGGAACTACCCATGAACTGCAGTGACTGTTGGTAGCTTCACAATGGCGCAGTGTATCATGGGAACAAAGAAAACAGATTATGTACTTTAGCTAAAGATGGTGTATGATATATGTCTGGGGTCTTACGAGTATATGCAGATATATTCTGGGCAGGCCGAGACCACGTTTGCCTATTCATTGCCAATGCGGGCCGTGTGAGCCGGGCCTAGGTTTTATTTTCATTCCAGACCATCGTACGAGCCATAAGAGAGTCTGACTGAACCAGTCACAATCTTCTGACATCAGTTGTAATGCCATGACTTGCTCTGCGATAAAGTGCCAGGAGGAATTACGTTTCCAGATAATGTCCTAGACAAATTTCCAAAATGTGTTAGAGTAGGAATAGTAATGAGGGGAGCTGAATGATAATTATGTAGGCGTCTGTAGGTTTACAAAGGCAAACGGATATAGTAATGTTAAAAGTATTCTGGGGTCTTTATGGGCAAAGGCTTCACATTTGGGGCGATAAAGAGCAAAATGATAATTATATGTGCTGGATAATATAGGACCATTCAGAGCCAACGACGTTGTTAACATAAGGATTCCCGTTCGATTTTATAACGACCCTCAATATAAACAAACGAGTAATGTTAATTCCCATTTCCCTCTCAAAAGGTCCACCAATGTAAGCCTACATGCGCCTATATAATTATCATTTGACTGTATATCGCGGGGCCCGGGGTGGCCGAATTGTCTAAGGTGTTCGCCTTTAAAGATCACTGACATCTCGCATCTTTCCGCGTGGGTTCGAGTCTCGGGCTTGGTGGGTATGTGAGAAACTTTGCCAGTAGTTTCCCGTGGGGTGGTGGTTCTTTTCTGGGTATTTTCCTGATTCTTTCTCCACCAGAGATACTGGCCGCGATGTGTATAATCTCATCTGCTGAGAAATGGAGTTAAATCCACAAACCACTGTATATTGCCTCATCTGTGTTACAGCCCATACAGAGCCAGTGACATTTTAAACATTACCATTTCCGTTTGATGAAAAGTTCATCTCAAGAGAGGTCATCCCTTTTATAAGTCCATTTTGGCCAGCACCAAAACAGTAAATTTCATTAATTTTGTCACCATCATGTGAATCCATACCCTGACGAGACAATCATTTTCAATTGCAGAAGGGGTATCACTATAAGAGATGGACCACTGAATAACCTGGCTCCGCGGTTGCATCACCAGTCTACCTTAACCTGCTACAGTGATACCACCAGAAATTTCCACAAATAGTGCAATACATAACCCTTGTCACCCAAAGTTAATTAAAACTGACTCAAATCATCAGAGTGTAACATCATAAATGTTGATATCATAACGAGCTATACGGTTCATTAACGACCGTAAAATGAGACGTTGGTATTATCGTTGGGCTATATTCTTTCTTGACTTTGATGTGTGAGTAAATAAACTCCCAACATTGGGTGTATTACATTAATTGATAGAAGAGGTTATCACACACGTTATTCATAATGATACTCAATTTGATCTGGTATATTTTTTGAATGTGGGTACATATCATTACGTAATAAGAAAATAATATTTTTCAAGCTCATCTTGTATAAGGGGTCCCAGATGGCCGAGTGGTCTAAGGTGCTCGCCTTTACAGATCACTTACACATCTCACTTCTGTCTGACTGAGTTCGATTTATGTGAGAAAGATTGCCAGTAGCTTCTCGTGGGTCGGTGGTTCTTCCAGGGTCTTCCCAGCCACCATGTGTAGCCTTTATGTGCTGAAAAATAGCTTTAACCCATACACAACCCAATCAATCATCTTTTTAAAATATTACTATGATAATGGACACATTGTCCTCTGCAAACATTGTAAATTTAGATCACATAAATTTAATATGACCAGAGCTATTGCTTAAAATATATGGTGACCACCACATAGAAGTGTTGTTTGTTATACACCTGCGTATATAATGCTCTTTCTGACTGGTAAAACTTCAGACATTGATGCTGTAAAATCTACGTTATAGTGTCGAACCTTCAGAGGCCATTGTGGCCTCGTGACACTCCCTGTCACGTCATGACATAGGCAATTTTATTTTCCATTATGTGTGTGCTACTACTGGGATAACAGTCTTGCATTTGAAGATCTGGGTACGCCAATGGTGACTGTACTTTCACAAACATCCGTCTTACCGGTTCTGCTAATACGTCGTCAATAAAACTAAATTCACGTTATCCTTTGCGTCTGGATAGTATTATTGAATGCGTGGGGGATGTAATACAAAGTAAAAGTCGTGCTTGGACAAATGATACGATTAAGAATCGGAGTACATGCTACTACTGGCCCTGCCTTTAGGGCTCAAACTGATGTCGAGGGTTAACTGAAAGCTCATTTCTTTCAAATGTAAAATTAAATTACTGAAAAATACTATAGTGCCGACATGTTGCGTGACTCACAAGATTTTATATACTATGAAAAGAAACACATCATGACACGGTTAATTACATGCAGAAATAAACAGAAAGTAGTAAACGCAATGACAGGGTAGACAAAGCGGAATATGCAAGCTGTTCGCATCACATTCGTGTCTAGATCATAAGGCACAAGAAACAACTTAAAAGATGTGGGTTGTAAATAACCTTTGAAACACTAATGATGAAGGCTTTTCTTGATATGACAGATAAATGCAGAGCCTTTCTCAAGCGAGACACTGCCATATCTATCTTGTATATTTACCTTTCATCAAGAAGTCATACTAGATACCTTGGTTCTACTGGAAAAAAATAGCATTTAAAGACGTGAGTAAATAGCAAAATAAAAAATAGTAACATTTGGATATTATGGGACTTTAATCACTCTGATTTTTGATTGGGGTAATGGGTGCATTAAATGCTATCCGCTTGATTTATAATCGTGACAAACTTTATAGCAAAGTGAAGTCAATAAATAATCAGTCACAATTTTCCTTTAATAAAATATAGTTTTAAAATCACTCAAGACCCGCGTCCAGAAAACAAACAAACAACAACAACATATCAACAAAACAACAGGGGCCCCGAGTGGCCGAGTGGTCTAAAGCGCTCTCCGTTACGGATCACTGCCATCTCACCTCTGTCTGCGTGGGTTCGAGTCTAGGATTCGGCAAATGTGGATATGTGAGAAAGCTTGCCAGTAGCTTCTCGTGGGTCGGTGGTTCTTTCCGGGTATTTCCCGGTTTCTTCCTCCACCATTAATACTGGCCGCCATGTATAGCCTATCGTGTGCTGAAAAATGGCGTTAAGCCCCACAACAACAACAACAACAACAACAAAACAACATACATCCTCACTGGTAATACAGAAAACAAAACAATCAAAAAAGCCCAGAAGAAAAACAAAACAAACAAAAAAACATTGACAGACGTATTGGTTATACGTATACTCTATCAGTTTCAATAATGATATACAATAAGAAAACATAAACAATCAATATTACAAGAAAACCGAAATTAGTGGCATTGCACCCCTGAAACTCAAAGGCATCACACATATAAACCCTCCATCAAAAGAGGGTTTACCCACACATTGGGGAGACTGAAAAAAAAAATCAGAACTTAAAATCAGGTGATGTCCAATCAAACCAGGTGTTGACTATGTTACTGCAAAGATGGACACTTCTAACCTTTAAAGCAAACACGACTTAGAATACGTAGCGCTTGCCAAGGACTCAATTCAAGAGTGCCGGAACAAATATGTCTCCCACAGCAAACTATAACTTGGAACCAGCTACAGCTTCTGAGATTTGATTCCTCATTAATGACCAATTATTTTTTGAAATGCTTTTCTTAGAAATAAGAGGAAAAACTATTTCTTATCCTTCATATAAGAAAAGGAAACAAGCTCAATAGGAAGATCAATTACAAAGGAAATGACTATTTAAGAAGAGGAAAACAATATAAATAATATGCATGAACTAGAAATGAAAAAGAGAGAGAGAGTTAGTGGAAATTCGTGCCAAAAAAATAAAAAAAAATGGAAGGGGTTAGAGTAAGATCTAGGGCAAAATTGATTGAGGATGGGAAAGAGTTTTAAAATATTTCTGATATAACCAATCATGGCTTTACAGACATTAAAAGAAACAAAAAATACAAGAACAACAGAGTTAACAAAAGATCTGTGTGATAGTACTGTGGATACTTACAAATACAGACAACTAGTTTTTCACCCACGAGATTCACTCTAAATTTATTCGAAATTTTCTATTTCCACCTAATGTGAAGCATTTACGGCGGTCGTGCTAATAGTCCTTCCAAA
>JAECUM010059576.1:0-25517 GCA_016617855.1 Megalonaias nervosa
AATTTGAAGCAATATTGAATCTTAGGGAATATTATTCAACAGTATAATATTTGATATAATGAATTTTGTACAGCCTCAGTGGCGCGAGGTCGCGGGTTCAATCCCTTGCCGAGTCATACCAAAGACTTATAATAATGGTACTAACAGCTGCCTCGAAGTGGCGCTCAGCATTAATAGGTTAGTGTTTGGACTGGTCGGCCTGGTGTCAGGATAATGTGACTGGGTGGGACATGATGCTACATGTCTGCGGCATGATACCCCAGTGCTAGACATCACTATAAGCTGCCACACTGCAGACATCGTAGCGATATGACTGAAAAGTTGTTAAAGCTATGTTAAAAATCCAAAACACACACACACACACACACACACACACACACACACACACACGCGCGCATTTTGTAAGAAACTTATGTGATGCTTCATTCTGAGAATTTAAACTTATTTGCATTTCTAAGTGTTATCACTATGTATTCAGTCCTATGTTACGAAATGAAAATTCAATGAATAAATGAATTCCAATATTCAATGTGCCGTTGTACAATTAGCCTTGCATATCTGATGTGCCAGTATATATGATGTAGTACAGTTCTATAATCCAGAATGTCTTTGAATGAATTCACTTTAATCCGAGATTGGTGTTTTAATCCAAACCGTCAATGAACACTTTGTAATTTCAATGAATAATCTAAATATATGATTCCTCTTAAATTATATATGAATGCAACAAAAAACTCTGATCATATATTCCCAGAGAATGATATGAAACAGGGATGAAAACTTTGTTTACAAAACCTATTTGTACTATTGGATTCGTCCTAAGAAACAATAAAACATCCAAGGAAAAAATCCTGACCTGGACCTGAAATCGAGTAAACATTTTGAAAAAAATGTGATGAAAAAATGACAAAATTTAGATAGGCCAAAAAATTCTACCCTCAGTCATAGAGTACAAATTAAATATGCATAAAACTGAAGTAGCACTCAATTTGTACATCATCAGCATTCAACTTGTAAATCATCAGAGGGCGAATATTCTGCAATAACATTCAACTCGTACGGAACCATATGTCGATTAATTATGTCATAACATTCAACTCGTGCATCATAATAGGGCGATTATTCTGTAGTAACCTCAAAGTCTGATATCATCATAGAGCGACTATTCTGCAATAACATTCAACTCATTTCAATAGTTAAAGCAATTAGGGAGCAGTGGTTGATCCATTGGCAAAGAGCCATAATTGTAATTCGATAGTCATGGATCACATGCCAAGCCAGGTCAGCTGCCTTGGTGTGTTCTTGGAAAAAGCACTTAGTTCCATTTCATTGGCTTGATAGCCAGTTAAGTGTTAAAAGTGACGTTGGAACCTATCAACCAACTAACAACGAACAGTTAAGACAGTTTTTCATTAATGGTCAGCTAGTCAAACGATCGGTGTCAATTTGTAACCCCCTATATATGGCTTCATGTGTTTATAATATTCCTTGCAGAAATGTATGTTCTGAAACCATGCTTAGAAAGTTAATATGTTCTGAGCGTATTATCTCTATCGTCATCGTGATCACGATCTACAACGTTTCTACAGTTCTAATTCTTGTACTAGCCTGACGGCGGAGAGAGTTCTATATGCGTTTTTTCGATGCCAAATGTTCAGTCATCCAGGTACCTGCCAGTGTAAATTAACATTTGTATGCCTACGATTTGTTGCCAACAGTTGTGAAGCATTATCTATCCACCAGTCTGCACACCAATACCCAATATATCCATCTGTTCGTGACAACGCATCGGCGCTTGAATCCGCCGTTATAAGATAAGATAAGAATTCTTTATTTCAGACTACATAGTCCATACATCTAAATTAAAATACGATATAAAGTAAAACATTGTAAACATAAAAGAACATATATATCATATTTACAAGTATACAGACACATCTACAACAATGGACTGTGCCCTGCATTGTTAAGAATGAAATTAAGTGGCACATTTAAAGAGTAATTTGTTCCATCTACTAATAATATGAGAATTTAAATGAATGTCATAGTTCCAAAGTGATTTCAATATACAGTTCTCACTATTAGATAGTCTTGTTATCATTGAGAATACATACTTTCTCATTACTTCCTCAAAACTGAATACATTATAATTTACAAACATGTTGGAGGCACTGTTCCATCTAGGAAGACCTAATAGAAAACGAAGACTATTATTATAACCAATTACTAGTTTTCTTTTCATACATTCACTAAAGTTTGTCCACAGTGGAGCACAATACATAGTGCAGCAATAAGATTTGAATAATCCAATTTTGATACTCAATGAACAATTCTTAAATTTGCGTAGAAGCATGTTTGTTCGAGTACACAAATATCGATAATGTCTCATCATATCTTCATTATCTGACTGATTGGATTTCAAAATATGACCCAAATACATATAACTGTCGACATACGTAAGAGCATGACAGTCTTCTGGAAGGAACACAGGCATCTTAATGTCATCATATCTATAGTAAAGTCCTGATTTAGCTCTGAGTGATTTTTTTTGTGAATCATGTTATCAAAGATTCGCAGAGGAGCAAATGATCTGAAAGCCGCCATGCAGTTGAAAGTGCAGTTTTCCAATGTATGAACGATGTTCCAAAAGGCGAATCCAAAATGGCATGTAATAATTTGATTAATCAGACTGAGAAAATATACTTCGAGGTGATGCACTGACGCACTATTCGCTGATAAAGAATTTTTTCTACAGCGTAATAATATTCATAACCTTTTAAATGCCATCTTATCATACGCACACATAAGAATGTGGATAAAACGTCTTTCCTCCATCTTTATACCCGTGCCAATCAGATCTAAACGACGAGACAAATCATTAAACAAGAGTGTTGAAAGAATAAATCTGTGTTTCAAACCAAATGTTACACTGAATCGACACATGAAATAAACGGTGAAACGAACACACCACTTCATATTTCAATATACTGACTTAAGTGTTCGTAACTTTTCCCACGGATTCTAAGGTCTTCCACGTTTTTCGAAATCAATATTTTGTCAGATAAAGCACACAATAGCAGAAAGAGTGATGTAAAACGAAAATATGCATATTATGTAAAAATTATATATTTTGGCATTTAAACTGCACAATTAATATCTAACATTTTATGCTTCACGGCTTTACAGTTTATTGATATGAACGTAATCATATACGATCTTCCCATTCTTTCTTAATTAGCATTGATAGCGTGATATATGATGACCTTTACCACCGGGTGATATATGATGACCTTTACCTCAGGGTGATATATGATGACCTTTACCACTGGGTGATATATGGTGACCTCAAGGTCACGTAAACAATGTAGTATATAGCTGCAAATTAATTACAGTTTAAAACTTGTGTAGTCCAATACCGGAATCTAGTTTGTTTTGTTGCAGCTATAACTCCGCTACTTTGCTAGAATTAACGATTTTCTCTGCGAATCAGAACATTTATAATTATATATTGTTGAATAGGTTATTCACTGTGTTTGTAGCTCCTCCAAATTCATGAAAATCTTCTGGCAAAGCTCCTAGAGAGAAATGTACTATACAGCAGCAATTGTTGCTGATGAAATAAACCCTAAGACCATCCACAGTATAGACAATTGTCTAGCCGACAGAATATCGCTGGTATCTGGATCCATTATATAGATTATAGAAGATATTTTCTTTTCCTATGTTAATGCCGAATATATTTCATCGTGTGGTACCGAAGTACATAATATCCGGTATTAACGTAGGAAAAGAAAATTTTCTTTTAATCATATACCAAAACATGCTCCAGAATCGAAGTTTAGAAGATAAAACTCACTCTTAAGCACAACACCCTCACCCCATGTTCTAAAATTTACCTCAATTCCATACACTCATCGTATAAATATGTGACTCATCGTACAAATATAAGAGACGCTTAAGAAATGATTAGGTTGACCTAATTTGTCGCAGTAAAATACATTTTAATCATTTTCTAACTATTTTGACCGTATCTGAAAACAATTAAAGTCCAATTCAGCAATATATCACAGTGGGTTGGTCGTTGTTGTCAAGGAAGTAAGGCGAAATAACTTCAGAGAGAGGAGAATGGCGTCTAGTCAAACTTCTGATATTTAGCGCAGTTTCTATTTATCTGTTCTAGGTCACAGAGTAATCATTTTTGTTGTTGCAGGTACAACTTTTGTATTCACGCACAATCTAGCGTCACGTATCAAGATGGGAAGACTTATATTTTCCCATGTGAAAATATAAGGATATGTTTTTCACAAGTGAAAATATAGGAACTAAAAGAACAATATGAAAATTATTTCCCAATAAGTCTTTGTATTTTGCACTTAAGTATATTATAAATACTGTTATTCTTAACCATTTTGTCCATGAGAAACAATATTATTAACAAAATATCTCAAGCAAACTATATTATTTCTCACTTATTTAATAATTGGTAATTTTCAGTCAACAAAAAGTTTGGTAATGCTCCAGGTTCATAAGAGGAAAACGTATAAGTTAGCGTATGCAATAGTAACATAAAGAAATTTTAAAAATCAAATCAATGGGAATCCGATTGTTTTCTTGCTACTGTGTTTTAAATGATACTCTTAACATGGATTGTTTTCAATACACATTTATAGACGATATCCTTGAAGGTTTTTCTCTCCTTATATTATTTGATCAGATCCGTCAGACGTGTTTCTTCCATAACAGTATTTAATCAAATCTGTCAGGAATGTTTCGTCCAAAACAATGTTTATGATGTTGTTGTTGTTGTTACAGGGTTTAACGCCATTTTTCAGCACAAGATAGGCTATACATGGCGGCCAGTATTAATGGTGGAGGAAGAACCCTGGAAAACCCCGGGAAGAACCACCGACCCACGAGAAGCTACTGGCAGGCTTTCTCACATACCCACGTTAGCCGAACCTGGACTCGAACTCACGTAGACAGAGGTGAGATGGCAGTGATCCGTAACGATCAGCGCTTTAGACCACTCGGCCACTCGGGGCCCCTGTTTATGATGAAATCCGTCAAAAGTGTGTCTTTCCTTACGGTGTTTGATCAGATCCGTCAGTGTGTTTCTTCCAAAATAGTGTTTGATGAGATCTGTCAGAAGTGTTTCGTAAAACAGTGTTTGATCGAATCCGTCAAAAGTGTTTCTCTCCTTACAATGGTTTTTTGATCAGATCTGTAATTATTCCATAACAGTGTTTGGTCAGATCGGTCCGGAGCGTTTCTTTCGTAACATTGTTTTTGACCATATCTATTATAACAGTGTTTGATCAGATCCGTCAAAAGTGTTTCTTTTATAAAAACTTTTAAGCGGATACCCCTAATGTTTATTCTAGTGAAGTCAATTATCTTACTGAGTTAAACAATGTGTTTGAGAATAAAATAAGTAGGTTAATTCCCGAACTATCAACACAGGCATAAATTAATTCAATTCCATGGTGATTGACACAGTGATGCGCACAAGCAGTCTCTGAAATTCGGTCTTGCCGACAAATTGTTTTCTGTCATTTTATGATATTGCACTCACAGGTACTTCATATTGCACTCACGTGTGCCCAATGGTGTATTAGGAAATACTTTGTAAACTAGTCATGTACACTCACGTAGTAGACGCTTTACGTTTTGGTTGATGAAATTTGTTTCTGAATGAACTAAAGCTGATGTTTCGTGGACTGCCACATACCAGCTGCTTTGTCACATTCCGCGTTAACTTTTTTGATATAATGTTTCGGATTTAGGCTAGCGATAGACGCTAGATTTCATAAAATTGCTGGGTCCGTACAAATAACATGCAAGTGACAAGGCATAAACTGCCTTCTTTAGCTGGTAATAAGAATGGCAAAAATATACTTAGAGTTTTAGATCGTGAATTTCCTCAAAATGTAATTTGTTAGCTCTGCAAATCCGATTTACATGAGCTATGTCATGGGTCCTCAAGCTTGATTACACATCTCGAAATTTTAATGTAATTTCGACTATATTCCAAATGCAATTACATCCTCCTTACTGCACTCAAAACGAAATAAGCATTATATTTCATAGCGTCTTTTTGATAATTGCAGTTGAAAAACTTCATATTTTTCCCACGTTATGATTTCAAATATTCAATGACAGAACAGACACACACTTGCAGATGTCAACACGCTGCTCCCTCGCTGCTGAAATCCGATGAACTTCATGTAGAATTAGCACAGATAAATCCAGTCCATAATCACGAAGTTTCGTAGAATCGACAAAAATACCAAAATCTATTAATTCCAGATTAAATGGAAAAGTTGTTGCAGTGCGCATTCATTCACAATACGACTCTAAATTTCAATTTTAAGTAGACCAAAACGTCATTTTTTTTCGAATGTTATGTCTAGCGCGCGACCAAGTTCAAATACATCTGGGCGGAGTTATGTGCGGATTAATAATGTTGTTGTTGTGTAATAATGAATCTGAGCTTGTGTATTTAGTTTGGAATACGGCATACGGTTAGTTACTTTGTTTCTTGCCGTGTATTTTTGTTTATATAATTAAACCATAGGTAGAATAAGAAAATGAGCATATAATAAAAAGGTTACTGCATTTGTATAGGAAAATATGAACTCGTTTTGTCGGATGGATATACTGCACATCCAAGGTCGTGCAGTATATTCATCCGAAAAACTCGTTCATATTTTCCCATACAAATGCAGTAACCTTTAACTCTTTGTATTTTTGTTAATGTGATGTCTGCCTGTTGTAATTTTGCTTATGCAATATTAGCGTCTTTGCGTTTTCCTTAGTGTAATGCTAGCCTCTTGTACTCTTGTCAACGTAATGTTAGCCGTTTTGCAGTGTTGTTATTGGATGTTATCCTCTAATATATTTTTAAATCTTATGTTAGGCGCTGATATTTTTGTTAATATAATGTTATCCGCGTCTTTGGCAATGTTTTATTGGCCTCATGTATTTTGGTTAATGTAATTTTATCATATTGTAGCTTTGTTGATGTAATGTTTTCGTCTTGGCAGAGCAAACGGTAGCAGAGTAACGGAAAAGCGTGTTTTTTTTTAAAGGGAAGTTAATGTGTATCTGGTGCGACAGAATTCTCCATGTATACACTACTGGGAATAAATCAATGGTGAAGATTTACAGTTTCATTAAAGGAATCTCTATGATAGACGGTCATAGACCACACAGTTTAACCTTTAAAGACAAGTGTCCCTTACATGCAGCGTAGTATAAAGCATTCTGAGAACGGTGTATGAACGATTCGAGGGGTGGCTTTGAGAACAACATTAGTGAGGAAACGGTTGTCTTTACCAGGCACACAGAGTTGTCTTATGGCTGTGCCCCAACCTCCGAACCACGTGGTTTCAAAGACGCATATGGGCGCATATCCATATCGTCGTCATATGGCTGTGACACTCCACCACACCATTCACTAACCGAGCAGGAACTCACCCATATAGTCGTCTCCTACTCCTCTTCCCTAACCCCTCCTCCAGCAGAGTGTTTTTGAAGGGAAAGTGTCTTTACCTGGATAAAGACCTATATTCGTTCTATGACTGTGCCCCTTCACACCAGACGAGTGATTTCATGGGATACGTGCCTTTACCTAGGGATATAGCCATGAAGTCGTATTCTCTCCCTCAGGGAGTATTATATTTGCAGCTAGCTGCTTTTGAAGTTTTGGAAAATAAATAAAGTATGCTTCGGTATCAGATGCTAAGATCAAGGTATGGTAATCAGATCCTGGATAAATGCAATATAAATCAGGATGTAACTTTGATGAGAAAATGTTAAGCACAGTATACAAATAGAAGATAGTCTTCAATGCAAATCACAGAGTATCAACTGTCTTGTATTTTTGTTGTAAACCCGAGTGTCTCATTGAAAAATAAAATTCGGTGTCTCACAGTCCGTCATAAAATAAAATTACCGTTAACATTAGTTTGCAATAAAAAAAGACAATTAGCAAAGTCACACATTTCATTCATTATTGTACCTCTATATTCCAATAGTTTCGTGAAATTAAAGCGGAAACAAACAACAATATCAGTAATACTGAAAACTTCATATAAAACAATCAATTTACGCGGGATTCACAGGGTAATCAGGCTAATGAAAAGAACTCTTCACAGATGATAACTGACAGAAAAAGAAATTAATATGAGGGTACAATGAAAGCTACTGATTGGCTATCTCAGTCACATCATATCTTGATTGCGTTGCTTTTTATGATGCTGTGTTTCAAGGTGAATGAAGCACCATCATTTATTATTATTATTATTATTATTATTATTATTATCAGCAGACCCATAATAAGCAACGTAGGACGATTGTGTCTAATGAATCTGAAATTTAAAATTGCATTCATGTATGTATGGATGAGAAGGGATGATTGTGTTTGTCCTTTTCCATCACAACAAAATATTACTCAGCAAAACATAATAATAATTTATTTAATGTTTACCAAATTCAGAGTAGCAGTTATGGCGTACGGCTTTTAATGCTAACCAATCCATAAATATTCTTTCTAAATAAAGTCGTTGATTCATTGATCAGGCAAAATGTAATTGGCAAGGAAAGACAGAGAGTTTTTATTCCTAGTTACATAGAGGTCATTAAAATATTGATATGTTCGTTCTTGCCTTTAATTTCAATTCAGCGTTATTATAATTTTTTCAATAATCTGAAAACGGAACTCCGATTATGATCATTTAAAATCTGACCAATCAGGGACTGAATGACCTTTATTAGAAATTATTTTAGATAAATTTATTTTGACAATTCTTTATATTCGCATATTGTGTGTCGTCAGGTTGCTTTTAAATGATACTGTTAAAAAATGAAGCTGTTATGTGTAACAGGGTTAAATGATTAGGCAAACATGGTGCTATCTTTCATAATATACTCTTGCAAAAATTAAAATAAATACAACGAAATAAGTATGACCTGAAGAACTCAATAGTGCTGAAAAATGTTGACGGTGAAGTTCAGTTGAACTATGTTCAGCGTAATTTAGTATATGTTTTGCTAGAGGACATCTTTACACTTTCATATTATTGATAAGAGGAAAATGATCATCTTGTTGATGCATATTTCGTCCTTTTTGGACCGATTGAACCTTTCAAGAAAGTACAAATTTTTCCTATTAGCAACGTACTTCAATTTTCTTATACATATACAGAGGTGTAAAACAATTTGTTTGTACAAACTCACAAATAATTTCAGCTATTTATCTCTTCAGAACTTGTTGATACTATCGCTAATCTTATATTCCTATATTATTTCATTGTCCACTTTTGTAATCACTGTTATTATATTCCGTGTAGTCGTTTCAAATAATAAAGGCTCAATTAAAATTTAAAACATTTGTTAACCGTGATTTCACCGAGACACAATTAAACTGTAAAACATTTGTTAACCGTGATTTCACCGAGACACAATTAAACTTTAAAACATTGTTAACCGTGATTTCACAAAGACACAATTAAAATTCTGCTCCCACTTTGGACCGAGTAATTTTTTTTTTTTCTCGACTAATACTTCTGTTCTGTATTTTAATTGGTGATTCTTACAGGAAATATATTATGTACAAGAAATTAAAACTTTCTAAACTTGGTTGATATCGAAGCAAACTATATGATAATTCAGGCCAAATATTACACAAAATAAATGTTATTGCTCAAACAATATACACCAGGCATTGCATGATTAATGCTGTTATCCATATAGTTATAACTTATTGTAGTCTGCCCTGCCCTTCCACTACGAAGTAGTATTGCTCGTCATATTTTACTGAATGTATCCTCCATTTCTAACTCTTAGTGTACTACTTCGTGCATTGTGAAAGCGCAATCAATTGGGAAAATAAGTTTATTTTTACGAGAAACAATTGACACATTCTAAATGTATCTATACTATTTTGGCATTGTGTATAACACTTCAAATTTACCAGTTATGGTCGGTTCATATTTAACAGATGACTTTTTAAATAATCAAAGGATTCCTCGACATTCTTTACATAATTTCCTTCACATTGAATCTTTGTCCAGTCCTTCATTGGTGTTGTCGAATGCGGAATATAAAGCCATACGCCTAGTATCCAGCAAAAGAGCACTAAACAGACCGGACATTGGACAATGACACAAGACAGACAGGACATCCAGTCATTGAAACCATGGCAATAAAGATTGCTTTTTTCACCAGTTTATAAATATTGCATACAAATACACTATACCACTGGCTCAGACGATAGAAGTAGATGTGTTTCGTCGCTGGATAGAGAGACTGTAGAGTTCGGGATGTTCTCGAGTCCACCAATAGCGCAAGATGGCGGGACTAAGAACATCTGCTTTGGCGGCCTTACTGTGTTTGTATTGGCATCATGTGAATGTTAAAGCAGGTATTTTACTTACTCCATTTGTACTGCTGTTATGAGGTATACAGAAACAATCCGGCCGTTATCAACATTGTTGTTATCATCTTTTTGATCAACACAACAATGCCAAAGATAACAATCATTCACAAATATTCCAATACAATGATACTGAAGTATCTAAAGCCTGATTCTGCCCTATATCGTTTTGATAATATGTTATTTGTACTATACTGATTCTTTCACAGATGATAATTTGACCGTTTTAGGTGAGCAGATTCGTATTTTGTAAAATCTGTACATGACTTCATAAAAATAATTTATCATTCCCTTCTTCGAATTATATTTTTAAGGAACATTGTTTGCTGTACCTGGTGATGACGTATTCTTTAATATCTCCATCACAAGTGTTCCTCCAACCATCGGTCTTATAGCTCTGGAGAAGAGCCCTGTTGAAAACCAAAAGGTCATGGTGTTCCTGAACATGACAAATCCCCTAGATATTTCCGGTCCATACAGGGGTCGGATCAATTTTATACGGAATATAGGACGGGAAGAGGTGACTTTCTGGCTTTACAATGTGTCGATAGAGGATGCGGGAGAATTTCGTGTCGTTCCTGTCGGAATACGGAAAGTCTTTGGCTCACAGGTCCTCGCGGTTGCAGGTTATAATTATGAATTCGTTTTCCTCTCTATTATTAATAAAAAGAACCATCTATGGCTTTCTCAGTGTACTCAGAACCAGACAGAGATGTAACTAAAGAGTAACGAAATTGATGTAGACATTCAGGTGTTTTCATGGTTTCAATCTATAAATATAAATAGTGATTTTGTCATTGCATATGTCTTAATTCTTATAATTATTTTTCGATTTTCCTTTTGGACGTTCTGTAGAGATATGCTTAATACAACAAACTGAATTACATATAGTTGAACTGTAAATTTAATTTGAATGCATTTATCCTTTTATAGATACATGCCCTATCATTTGGTTTACAAATGGCACTGAAATAAAACAGATCATGCAGAAAGTTGGAATTATAAAAGCACCTGACGCATATTAACGCATTGTGGTCCATGAACTATTTAATAAAAGCCAGATCTCCAGTTCTAACAGATTGGTCATCTTTGCAATGACTAGGATGACAAATTCCGTATAAAACAAACTCAGCTTTAGGTTCATTTGGTACTGATCGATAGATTCTTATCAAAAAATGATTATGCTTTTTTTATTATTATTATTGTTATCTTCGACGTTGTATTCACAGGTAATAGTTTTCAATAAACTCCATAATTTAGTGCCATTTGATTCCATTTTGTTTCATTGAAAGATGGTAATGGGATATTATCTTAATTGGCCTTTTAAGACCGTCTTTGGACGTGGTCTGAAATGATAAATTTTCTTTGCCGTAATGAACTTAACAGGTATATGGAAATAAAATATGTACTTTAATTTCCGACCTATAACGTGAAATACTTTACTATTTGAAGGTTCCTAAACAATCCTTACGCGTATAACTCTATTGAAGACTTGCTTTCTGTTTTGTTAAATTCAGGGCGTCCAGATATTCCCACAATAGTTGAGAATACAATTCCTCAGGTCAACAAGGACCATATCCTGGAATGCAAAACTCACTCCAACAGCAGACCAGAAACAAATGGTTTTAAACTGAGTTTCATATGGAAACGAAACGACACGGTCTTGGCGAACAACTTAATCTGGACTGTTCAAGGAGAAACACTTACTATCCGACGTCTACAAAGAGAAGATCGATTTGACAAATTCATATGCATAGCGTATGACAGTGATAAACTACCATCAAATGGAAGCAACTTCTACCAGATCGACCCAATGTGTAAGTACAAATCATGGTTGTCCTTATTTATGCATCAAGGGCGGTCAACATTACTTTGATTTTTATTCACACTGTTATATGACTTGCAACTAAATAAGCTGTTTGCCGCTGTATTAATTGCACATCCACAGCTTTTCATAATAAACTTCCAGACAATGAATGTCTTAAATTATGCCATACCTTACCTTACTATTACCGTATAAATCAACACTGTGAAACAAGCAAGGATATCAACAATATCAACAGCAGAAAGGTGCAGCATTTTACAAGAACACATAAACATATGTAAGTTTTTAATGAAATAATATTGTTACGATTTGAAAATACTGAACATGGGTTCAATTTGGAAAACAGCCCATAACAATTCTGAATAAAGTGTATGTGTGCTTGTGTTTATTTGCCTGAGTATTTCACTTTATTAATATCTCTTCATTTGTTATTCATCTGTGAATGTTAGCGATACTTTGATTGCTTCGTTTTATAGGTACATTATAACGGAGACATGAAAGTATAGTTGTAAAAATTGCTACTATATCAGCAGATTTACGTTACTCCATATTTTATTTTTCAAATACCCTAAAACCCCATAAAACATTTATGTTGCAGATGGTCCATCGGAGGAGGTGACTCTCGATCCACCTAACAAGACATATTTTGTTGAAGAAGGATTTGAGATGGCGAATATCACGTGCTCGGCAGACTGTCACCCTCATTGTATTTTTTCATGGGATAGGGGTGTAAGACATGGTGAAAAGCTGTATCTGGGTGTAATCGATGTGAAGAGTAGCGGAATTTACAGATGTATTGCGCAGAATCCAGTTACCAATGTCAGTTTGACAACAGCTCTTGGAGTATTCCTTACTAGTAAGTGTTGTGGCATTATTCATTTACAACCTGTACAATCAGTCTAATATATAGCGGACACCTGAATGTAATGACCGTGTGTTTGTTTCTTGTATACGCAACTCCATGTATCTGGTTTTCGTATGTAGGAACATCCTATTCATAAAATAGCACGCATATAATCACTTGAGAGGTCATTATACACAGATTTGACTTGATATTCTTCTTTGCATTTAAGGAGTACCTGCTAATAATAAATACAACTTCTAATTGTTCCACTAAGCAATCGTTATGCACAGGTTTGACTACTGAACATAAGAGAAGAAACATTGGCTCAAATATATCACGTGAGATAACAAGCTAGCACTATGTATGACGCACATCTTTACGTCACTTCATTTGAAGTTTTGACCTAATCAAATAGAAAACAATGAAACGTAGCCTGACCTGCATCTCATTTCGATTTCGAAAAGTATTTCATGCTCATTAAACATACGACTTGCTAATAAAAACAACTTCTAGATGGCTTATAAATTGGTCATTATATAAAGGATTTACTGGATATTAAGCTAGAAACACAGGCACATAACATATTTGTTGACAAAAACATGCTGGTATAATTCAGTTAAAGCCATTGTCTTGATTATAAAGAAAAGACGAATTGCAGTAAAACAGTTCATGCGAACTTTACATTCACGTTTTCCTTAGCCTTAGATTCCAGTAACATATTCTGTCGAAATCGTATGTAAAAAGATTTAATGAATTAAAAGTTGTTTTTCTTTCCACTTGTATTACCTGTATTTGTTTTTACTTGTATTAATAGATCATAGCCAGTCCACAAAGTGAAGCAAGGAACCAAGAGGTGTGTAGTTGAAACTACACCATTTCTAGAAGACCAAAATTAGATTTTAATACATCGGAAAAGCATATGACAGTATTAGGAAATCACGAAAACATTTTCATAAATTATAAGTAATTCACTTGATTTCTATTTTATGTGAAGATAGAGGATGGATGACCTGTTCAGGCTGCCAAGGCATGTAGCCCGATATATCTATTTCAGACTGCCACGGCATGCAGCCTGATTTACCTATTTCACTCTTCCACGGCATGCAGCCCGATTTACCTATTTCACTCTTCCACGGCATGCAGCCCGATTTACCTATTTCACTCTTCCACGGCATGCAGCCCGATTTACCTATTTCACTCTTCCACGGCATGCAGCCTGATTTACCTGTTTCAGTCTTCCACGGCATGCAGCCTGATTTACCTGTTTTAGTCTTCCACGGCATGCAGCCTGATTTACCTGTTTCAGTCTTCCACGGCATGCAGCCTGATTTACCTGTTTCAGTCTTCCACGGCATGCAGCCTGATTTACCTGTTTCAGTCTTCCACGGCATGCAGCCTGATTTACCTGTTTCAGTCTTCCACGGCATGCAGCCTGATTTACCTGTTTCAGTCTTCCACGGCATGCAGCCTGATTTACCTGTTTCAGTCTTCCACGGCATGCAGCCTGATTTACCTGTTTCAGTCTTCCACGGCATGCAGCCTGATTTACCTGTTTCAGTCTTCCACGGCATGCAGCCTGATTTACCTATTTAAGACTGCTACGGCATGCAGCCTGATTTATCTATCTCAGACTGCTACAGCATACAGCCTGGTCATCCTTTATAATCCCTTTACTGTCACTGAAGTAGAATATGTAATGTCTCCTTAAATTATAACTTGGCGAGTTGCCTAAGTAATGCTACTAAATATTAATGATTTTACCTTCAGCCGGAGACCTCTCCAGTGGCCTACATGTTTAGAGCGTCCGCCTCGGATGCGGGAGGTCGCGGGTTTGAACCTCGGCCGAGCCATACCAAAGACTTATATAAATGGTACTAGCAGCTGCCTCGCTTCGCGCTCAGCATTAAGAGGTTAGTGTTAGGACTGGTCGGCCTGGTGTCAGAATAATGTGACTGCGTGGGACATAATCATACATGTGTCCGTCATGATTCCTCAGTGCTAGACATCACTACAAACTGCCACACTGAAGACATCATAGCGATATGACTGAAAATTTTTAAAGCTACGTTATAAATTCAAATCACACACACACACACACACACACACACACACACACACACACAACACTCACGCACACACACAAACGCGCACACACACACACACACACACACACACGCACGCACGCACACACACATCTTCAGACGGAAACAACTGCTACTGTCTCCTACTTATGGAAATGAAACGCGTTCATTATAAACTGTTACTCAGACAAGGAAAAGTGGACGCAGATCGCATAACTACTACAAGCAAAGTAGTCATTGATTATAACTTATTTGGATATCACGAAAACGTTTTCATGCACTGATGAAAAGATTCAATTGATTTGTATTTTATTTGACGACTACGTTATTTGGCCGTCCTGAGACAGGAATTTGAAAAAGTAAAAGAAAAATTGGCTGAGCGAGTTTAAAAGAACGTCTTAACATAGAAATACAAAAGAAAGTGTCAAAAATTGTGATGCCGCCGCGAGTTTATAACTCGCGACCTCTTGTTGGGCAGGCGGGAAAAATATAAATGTGGGCGTTTATATACAAAAGCAGAAATTACCTGTTCAGGCTGTCACGGCATGCATCCTGATTTACCGATTTGAGACTTCCACGACATGTAGCCTGATTTGCCGAATTCAGACTTCCACAGCATGCAGCCTGATTCACCCATTTTAGACTTCCACGGCATGTGGCCTGTTATATCAGTTTAATCCATTTACTTTCACTTTAGTAGATTATGTAATGCCCCCTTACAAATTATACACCTAGCGTCTTACCCGAATAATACTTCTAAATATGAATGATTTTCCCTCCAGCCGGAAGAAACTGCTCCTGTCTGCGGGGTACTTGTAAGGCTGAAATGTGTCCATTATCAGTTATTCCTGGAAGCAGATCGTGTACAGACAAATTTTGTCTCAATGCGCATGAATACTGTAAGTAAACTAACACACTATTTTACCATCATTTAGGAAAGGATATTTATTTGCTTGCATTTATACATTATTTTTTTTATTTTTTATGTTTTCATAATTAATTAATTTGGTTCAATAATAAATCAATAAATCGGGATCGAATACCGAATATATCCTGTTATATATATATATATATATATATATATATATATATATATATATATATATATATATATATATATATATATATATATATATATATATATATATATATATATATATATATATATCAACATAGTTAAGATTATTTATTTATTCCTTTTATCACTGATTTGATCGAAAAGGAAAGAGAGGTTTGAGGTTTTCATTTTGCTCAGTAGCAGTCGTTCCGTTTAGGCGTATAAAGATTGGGCAGGAGATAAAGTTTAAGAACGTACGATATAAATTTCCATTCGCGGTGTATACATTCAAAATAACATTCCTTTTCAGCTAAGATAGGAATGGAAAGGACTGATAGAAACGGATTTCCTGTGACTATGGTGTCTGCAGTGAGAAGTGCCATTTTCGCCATCTTGAGTCAAGGGCTCCTTTTTTGCATTCCACAAATTTTACAGGTATGAACGATTATTTTTCTATATTAAGATGTGTCCATACAATTAAAAGCATTGGATATTTGAATCTAATAATTGCAAAATAAGATCTGCCATTTACGTGTAGGCATTTCAGATATTCATAAAATTTTTGTATGTATAAAATGAAAGTCATGCACATCGCCCTTTAAATACTACACAGACACGAATGCCAAATAGAATTATATGGCTTATATAATTTTATGCATTAATTTATTTGATATTAACAGCGCGAAAACATTGTGACAAAAATGACTATAAAAAATAAATAAATAAATAAATAAATAAATAAATAAATAAATAGAATGACAAATTACTTTAGTGTCCTGAAATTTTGAGAAGGTCAAAGCGGTTTTTGTTTCATCGTGCTAACAAGGTTTCTGCCGCATACATCCAAGGACAGGTAGTCTAACAATTTAAAAATTTTTAAATGTTGCTTCAAATGGCCTGATCAAATTGAATATAAACAAAGATGTACAATATTTAATTTCCTACACGTCAAGTAGTTGGTAGTTAACTGGGTTAACAATCTTTTCTTATAAAAGCTGAAGTTGATAAACTTCAAAATGTGTAAAGTATTGAGATGAAGTGATTCACGCGGCCTGAAAACCTAATCCGTTCATATGTTGTGTAGGTTGTCATGGTTTTGAGACTAATCATGTTTTTGGCTATCACGATAAACCCGGATTCGAGACCGATGCTTGACAGCAAACCAATCTCTCCCTTTTGATATTTTGATATCTTAACTTCAGGCAATCCAACACTATTTGTTGATGATAGGAAAGGGTATTTGAAACTTGTCAGATCATTAAACATAAATTGAAGCATAATGCAGAAAACATTGATGATATTGAAAGGTGTGTCACTATTATGACATACCTATGTAAGCATTTAGGACATACATCCTAGTTGTATTCTTAACACAATGCCAATTAATGGAAGTAAATGTTGACTATTCATCACCTTAAGAAGATATCTCTTCAAAAAACGATCACGTTTCATATTTTTTTAAAAACTTTGCCAAACAACATAGAAAGGACGTGAGCATATTCAGTTCACATGAAAAATGCATACACTAAATGAAATTCTTGAACGCAGCGGAAGATATGAATGGACGATTGACTGACCCATGAGAGCCTACTCAAGTTTTAGATGAGATACATTTTTTGCACACGGAAAAAAAGACAAGGTCAACAGGACATTTGATCGAAACAATAGCTACTCTTACTCATCCGTTTAGACTTTGACCGGCATCACTTTTGGGTGGATAATAGGCAAATGTAACTTAATAATATTTCAATTGTTTACAATGTTTTGTAAAGCAGTCAGTTTCACATGTGACTCAGATCTTCCTTTAATCAATATCAACAATCCCTTTCCGTAACCGTTACACAGATCTATTTCTTTGTGTTCGAATTTGTCATTTAAGTGCTTGACACTTTATCTGAAATACTTCCTCCAATCGTACGTGTTATCTCTTGAAACCATACACAATAATAAAGTTACAAACGGCCAACATACTGTACATGCTGTATAGATAGGCATATCAGAAACGGTAAAATTTAATATTTACAACTTTTTCGAGTTCACATTAAAATAGTATTTAAACACACACACACACACACACACACACACACACACACACACACACACACACACACACACACACACACACACACACACACACACACACACACACACATATGCCAATTGTGTGTGTATTAATAATAGTGTGTGTGTGTGTGTAATGTGTGTAATATTGTATTGTAATTTCCTATGGAAGACCGTAAGCTGAGCCTGTATTTAACCATCTGGATACAAAGGTAGATTTGAAAGAAAAGGATACAGAGTAGGTAGAGGTGTCACTAGTATTGGTGTCACCCATTGCGTTAACTCATGGCGTCAAACCCATGGACTTCCTTTCTGCACACAAATTCAAAAGTTTTTTAGACAGTCATTTTGGTGTCACCTCCTCTGATGGTGTCACCCGGTGCGGTCCGCACCCCCCGCACCCCCTCTAGTGACGCCACTGACAACAGGTGTGATAGATATATAGCTATCTATCTAGTGATATGTATTGTCGATGTATTGATTATTGATTACTGAATGGATAGAGTGAATAATAGATGGATGGATAGATTGAACAATGGATGAATAATTTAAAGAGTCGAGAGGTGGAAGATGAATAATGAATGCTTAGAAAGGTGTATGAATGGATAGATGTTTGGAGGGAAAAACAGTCGAGAAAGTCCCGGTTGTAGTTCAGTCTTTATCATCATGTTCTAAAGATTGCCTACAAATATCCACACTCCGTGTATGCCATCGTGGTAGAGGGAATATATAATAATCTTTCAGGTTTAAAAATGTGCAGAGTGGACCGCAACTATACCTTTTATTTTCAGAATTAGACTTGTGAAGTCTTGTACAGTCATAATTAGACAGCAAAATTATGTTAACTTTTCACCTCATGAGGGCCAGGAAAGCGATGAAGTTTCGGATGATGGAGACAGATATTCAACCATCGACGAAGTCTTTACAAAATAAATCGTTCCTTCAGCAGAGACAACTTTGAAATCAGATAGCTTCAGATAGAAAAGAATAGCAGTCTGGTATACCGGACAACAATTAGTCAGTTCAAGAAGGACATAGTCAACTGTGGATTCTGTAATCGAAGAAGAAATTGAGATACCGTCTTCTAACTGTCTTCAGGATAACGTTTTGTCAGAGGAGACAAGTGGTCTAATCTACATTCAACCTCATTTCATTTCTTCTGAGGATTAACTGACCTAAACAAGATGTATATAGTGTATTTGGTGAACATATAAGAATGTTGTAAATCATATTTCCTTTTATATTAAAGATTTGATTACTTTAAAAGTGTAAACTATTGTTTTGCAAGTATATGTCTTAAAACCTTTTTCTTTGTAATGTTATCCTGAACAAATCACTTATACAAAAAAATGTTTGATAAGTATGACGTTACACTACTCTATTGTACAATCCCTTTGCTTTTATTCTTGACTTGGGTGAATTACAGACGAAATCAGAGTATAAGCAAACATCAGAAAAAAGAGCGGATTTTCGAATGAACTTTTTTGATATCTTTCAACTAAAGTTATCATACGCGAATATATTACATTTTTAGTAAAACAGCTGGAATTCCAGATGTTGCTGAGGGTTTTTAATGAGAAATGTTATGGTATGAAACACGTCTAGAATCTCAATAATACCTTCTATAAGCGCAGTGTTGCAATTGTTCCTGATGGCCGTTCCAGAGGCAATGAAGCGCAAGGTATTATAATGACAGTTCTACAGGCAATTAAGCTGAGGGGTATTTTAAATTAATTATAATCGCCATTCCACAGTCAATTAACACAGATAAAAGAAAAGTAACGGGATTAATAAATTCTGTGATCAAGATAGTCCGATATTTCGCAGGGCAACATGTCCCCCAACATATGCTTATTGGAGTTTGGTTTCATTAATTTTGATTATTTCACTTCATATACCTTAAGGCTTTATGCATTTGATCTCTTAGCATTTTCAATGATTGCTATTGATGAAATCGTCAGTAATAATTTATATAATCGTAGAAGAAAATGGAGTTTCAAACTAAATTATTATCTTATATGATAATAATACTTCAAATTCAGGATATGTTGATATTCCGGATATGTCGATGTTCCGGATATGTCGATGTCCTTTTGAATCTAGCAACATATACAACTATATATTTTAAGGAGATTCATTATTTAACAGACCTGAATGGACTACGTGATGTGCACAGTAATAATAGATAAATCAAGGTTGTAGTATCCGAGAGATCTTTGTATGCGATATTTTTATATGTGGAGTTTACAGTGAATTATTGAAGAAAAACTTGTTTTCATGCGGACGCCTTCTTTCGAGATGGAATAAGTAAATCTTTAATGCAATCCAATGATCATCGTACCAATGCAAAAAATGTTGTTAAAATTTAATGTTTTGGAATTTTTTATTTTCAAAACAGTGAATGAAATAAATGTTGTTGTCATTATTGTCTTTTGTCATTTAATTTGAATTTACTCATGTGCAAGCTTTTATAACTTTGGCGCAACATAAAGAAATCATTTGCCATATTTTACCTATAACTTTATCACACTTCTCTGATGGCGTCCATGTATAGAAATCATTTAATTCCATACGTTGAACATGATTTCTATTAAAGGGGTTTTGAGTATTGGCATTCTAAAAATTCTTTGGAAATGGAATTAGTCTGCTTGCTTTAAATCCTTTAACTGGCATTTTTACGATTTATTTTGTTTGAAAGAAAGTAACAGGGAAGTAATATAGTCACATCACCTTTTATCATGGGTTGTATTTTTGGGGATTTCACGGTTTCTAATATCGATTAATTTAAATGCATAAACAAACAACGTTTTCATTTTTAAGCAATAGTATCCATTCTCCCATCAGAACATTATAATACCAACAAAAAGGTCGCTTATTTCTAAAAGACACGAAAACGTATACCAACAAAAATAAATGTTTTCGAAGAGACAGTCACCTAATCTAAAGCTATTCGCTTCATCTTCAATATCATGCAACTGACATCCTTTCTTAAATTAATTTAGTTTATTTCCTTTTTACTTTCGAAAACGAAATATGAATGTCTTTTCCTTCACGAGTAAGATTTAATTGATCAGAATAATACTAGCTATAGGCATTATATAGTGTGGTACTTTTAAAGGTTTAACGGCACATCAGAACCATGATGGCTACCTATTAAGTTTAGTTATTCCAGACGCTACATGCAGAAATAAAAAGAAACTGTTTCATTTCTGAGTTCAATATGGATTTCTTTCATTGGTGATCCCGTAACTGTACATTACCAATATGAGCCATTATTGAATTTGAATTTTGTTAGGTGTGTGTGCGTGTGTGTGTGTTTGTTTGTTTGTTTGTGTGTGTGTGTGTGTGTGTGTGTGTGTGAGAGAGAGAGAGAGAGAGAGAGAGAGAGAGAGAGAGAGAGAGAGAGAGAGATTGATTTTGATTTTTAACGTATCTTTAAAATTTTTCTAGACATATCGCCACGATATCTGCAGTGTGACAATTTATAGTGATGTCTAGCACTGGGACATCATGCCGCAGACATGTAGCTATGTTCCACCCAGTCACATTTTCCAGACACCAGGCCGACCAGTCCTACCACTAACCTCTTAATGCTGAGCGCAAAGCGAGGCAGCTGCAGATATCACTTTTATAAATCTTTGATATGATTGGCCTGGGTTCAAACCCGCGACCTACAGCATCCGAGGCGGACGCTCTAACCACTTAGGCCACCGGAGCGATTAAGTTAGGTAATTGTAAGGATGTAAACGTTTGTAAAGAATTTGTTGGGTCCAAGTGACACGTACCCATTAAGTTTGATGTATTGGCCAAGATCATTATAGCTTGGCAACTTGTAATAATTAATCTGTTCTGTTTGGAGGAGCACGGATTGAGTCTGAATTATGACCCGCTTGTTAACAGTTAGAACAAACAGGGGGCGCGATGTTAATGTGAGGTCATAGCGGTAAAGTGTCCAAAGTGACATGCACATAGGGAGAGTATTTTATGAAGTTGTGGTCCATTTGAAACAGGTGTCATAAAATGATATTTTCCAGAATATATATTAATAAAGGCAGACTAGAAAGAATTTTCTGACTTCTATGGGACTGATAAGAATTTTGGCGGGTAAAGTAGTAACCCTGTTTTGTCTAAGCTAAACGAGCGGTTGTTTTAAAGCGGAGTTCAAGGTTTTAAAATAATATCATTCCTGAAATTAATCAGTCTAGGTTCTGCAAGGAAGCAAGAAGTGACTCCGGGAAGTAATATGTATTTCTCGTTAGATTGTCCCAAAGGACGAATGTCTGAGGTTGAGGAAACGGAAAAAGATAGATTCAGCTTCATTGGGAGGTGCGAATCTCGAATAAAACACAGGTTAGTCTCAATTCCATGCAATGTATACTCTTTGATGTAAGTCCGAAATTATTGTTGAGTTTTTAATTTTAAATTCATACCATATTTTTTCCTTCAGTTCAGAAATAATAAGCGCGTGTTTTATGATTCATATTGTAAGCATGTCTTATATCGTTATATGAATGAGTTCCGGTTTATAGGTTTGATATATAAAAGAAATCTTGGAGTAAGATTTCATGCATTGCTTCTGACGCGAATTGTCTGAATATATAAATTGTCATTTATGCTATGGATTGATTTTCCTATGTCTGGAATTCTGTGTCAATAAATCGCTAATCAGCTAAGTAACCTATTATGACAAGGTAGGAATGCCATTAATAGGTGTATAATTAAGTTGTAAATTCTCCTCAACCGAGAATGGGGTTAACGGGTGGCTAGTTCAGCTGGTAAATTTATTGCCGCATAGTTTATCAAAAGAGGACTAATTATATCATGTCCTCGGTAAGAATGCGAGGGCGCTAGAAAAGACAAATTCAATGTCAATAGGATTGTGCATCAATATTAGGTTGTTTATGTATCAACTGCGAATGACCTTTTCTAGTTCTGTTGATTTTTGATACACGAGATCTGACGCAAAAGAGAGTGGGAATCATAGTTAATCCCAGGAGAAGACAATTCTGATATGCATTAAGGTGGGTGCTATGTTTTATTTTTTCAAGGGAAAGAAAATAGTTCTATACATCTGACTCCACAGTGAGAAAGAGGGCGCAGTCCCCAACTAAGAGGTCAATCAATGACCCGAAGAGGTTAGTATTAGAAGAGAGGAAGAGAAGGAAAGATACGAAAAACGACGACGGATCACCAACAGTGTTTGGAAAGAAAGGCACCTGTTAGTACCATTTTTATAAGTCTTTGGTACGACTCGGCCGGGGTTCGAACCCGCGGCCTCCCGCATCCGAGGCGGACGCTCTAGCTACTTAGGCTTTTGGGAAAGAATGAGTTTAGAAAGAACAAACTAATGAACAACATCAGTAAAATTCATATTATAACAGTGAAATTGCAAATGAAAATTTATTCGAAATACACCAGTAACAAAACAAAACAAAACAAAACAAAACAAAAACAAGCAAACAACAAAATCAGTGGAAGCGTAGACCATTATAATCAAATACGCCTATTGAGCCTCACAAAAACTTAAATAGGCTTTATTAACCGAAAGGGTCCACATTTTCTATGTATTATGCAACTGTACCCATTTTGCCAAACGCAGCTTACTTCACCTATCTCTCTTAATTTCTGTATTCAATCCTTTTCAGTCAACAATAGACGGTAATTATCGATCTCTTTGTCAGATATCAATTTTAATTTTTGTTTAATTTTATCTTTAACAGTCTTCTGTAAAGAAAGATTTTAATTAATTGAAAATGAAAATGTGTTGAGTGATAGAGACAGACAATTGATTTATCATACAACAAATGAGAATTACACCAAAAGCACGTACAGGTAGCTTACATTAAATGGGTTGGTCGTTTGTATGTTAACGTATCATTCAGCACAGTATTGGCAATGTCATGCTCGAGGAAATGTGAGCTAAGTGCATTTCCCAAGGTAACCTAAGGCAGCCGAATCAGGCGAGTCATGGTGGATTTTGATCCCGCAACTATCGGATTACGGATCCAACGAATAATTTTCATTTGAGCTAACACGGCTCCCTAAAGATGACTTATATAACCACACTTGGAAATAAAGTACAGTTAAATATCTAATAACCCGATATTCTCCTCAAGTCGGCTTTCAGTTTCATTCTATGAAACCATAGCTCAGGTACCGTGTTTTTGTAGTAGACAGAAAACTAAAACAAAATCCATATATTTTGCAGCGTTTATAAAGTAGACACAATGCAGTCACAAACAATGCTTGACTAATTAATTTTGAATTTTTTAAGACCTTAAAAAGGACTACAAACTCCTTGTATAGATGATAAAAAACCATAGCACGTGTGAAATGTTCAAAATTGGGCATATTTACTGTAGGAGTGGGATAATGTAGTCATTTCGTCCCAGTTTCAGTATTTCTCCTCATGACTTGTCGATATTGCATGAGACGTATTTGTCCGGTTTACATCCTTCTTGATCGGTCCCGCCACTTGCCACTCCATCTATGGACGTACAAATTATTGATTTTGATTATGGGATCTAAAATTTACATTTGGCCAAAGATTTTGTTAACTTTGCCACACGAAACAGGCATTCTCCACAGCCGTGTTAGAAATTCTGATTACAATAAGTCTGTGCATTTTACATCATCCATCGAACTTAAATATCCTTCGCCGAGATTAAATGAAAACCTAGGCTAATGACAAAATGGGGATAAAATGTTTCAACCGGACTAAAACAAAAGAATATACAACTGTACCAGGAAAAATAATCAGTACCGTTTAACACCGGATACGTTTGCCGAGTGTAGATAATGGTACTAACTCCCCTACACGTAGTCAAATACATAAGATAGGGCAGGGTGAATATCTGAGACAGGCGATTGTCGCTCAAAAGACAGTCGCTCAAGAGACGAAGACAAGCAACCAAAAATACAAAAATAATATTATATTTATTGACTTATAACACTATGTAAGCATTCACAAATCCCACTAACACTACCTCTCGTGATAATAAATGAAATAAAATAAATTTAAACTGATTTAAGTCCTGTTATTTAGCTCTCATTGTACAGTTCTATCATTGCATTACATTGGTAACTCACTCAATGTTTCCACTTGCATCCTGGTCCGAATATCATTCCACAGTTTGGCTACATGAATATATACAATGTTTCCGTCCATAAGTCACACACACACACACACACACACACACACACACACACACACA